>JBBPBX010010654.1:5794-25476 GCA_038048925.1 Garcialebias charrua
TACCCTGATGCTGCTCAATAATCCAGGTAGAAAACTCTAAAAAAGCTAAGTCTGGTCCTCTGGACATTCAAAAAACAAAACAAAACAAAAAAATTGTAGAAACGTTTAGTCTTTCGTTCGAAAGACTTCCTCAGTCTAAGGTGCTGTATTCATCTCAGTTTTATAAATAGCACCCTCTCACAGTGGATCAACCAGTTGGCTGACAGCCGAAACCAGCTGCTCACATGATGAAGAACATGGGCGTAGCCAGAATTTTATGAGGGGCGGTTCGTTTAAAATAAATGTGGACCTTCTCAGATAAACATGCCTCAATAGCTCAGTGGAAATAGCGTTGGGTTGCCGATCCAAACCTTATGGGTTCAATTCCCACATGGTACAACGTTTTTTTTTATTCATTCCAGATTAAAAAAACACAAGAAAACTATTTACAAAACAACAAGAAATAAAACAATACATGAAATGAAAGGAAGCAGAAGAAGAAAATAATCTTATTATATCTGCCCCTTCTCAAACTTTTTTTTTTTCAAACACTCGATTCAAACAACTAATTTTACGTTTGTCTTTTATTGGATTAAAAAAAGGAGTTAATATGCCTGTTAACACATTCTACTTTTTTTATCCAATAAAAGTGTTTGAAAAAAAAATTTGTTTGAGAAGGGGCAGATATAATAAGATTATTTTCTTCTTCTGCTTCCTTTCATTTCATGTATTGTTTTATTTCTTATTGTTTTGTAAATAGTTTTCTTGTGTTTTTTTAATCTGGAATGAATTAAAAACAAACAAACATTGTACCATGAGAGAATTGAACCCATAAGGTTTGGTACGGCAACCCAACGCTGTTTCCACTGAGCTATTGAGGCATGTTGATTTATAATGGTCAACTTCTCCTTTAAAGGCAAAGTGGGCGGTTCGTCCAAACCCCCCTTGCCTACGCCCCTGTCAAGGAGGACCATCAGCCTAACGATGGATCGTTAGCACCCTGGTGGTTGTTTGCTATTCACAGAGGGCTGAGTGATACTAGCAATAACAGCATTGTAAGACGGGGACAGTTGAACCCGGAGGCCTCCACCTCTGTTTAATGATGGACGGTTTCTTTTCACAAGACTACAGGAAACACTTGTGATTCAACCTTAGATGCAGACAAAGTGGCATCATTCCCAAGAGCCTGGAACTGAAATCGTCGGTCAGCAGGCCTTCCTTCAGAAGGCACAGACTGCTGAATGAACGGGTAAGACAGACCAATTTTACTAATGAGGCCTTGAAGGCCAAAGAAGAGCACATTAAACAAAAACTAACAACGTTCCTAGATCAGACCACACTTATGCAAGTGATGGACTGTACAGATCAGGCACGCTTAGCACAGCACGTCAAGTCCAAGACTCGACAACAAAACAAGTTTAATTTACTGATAACTCGTCAACACCATCACAATTCCAAAAACAACGCATGCCCCCTTCTATTCACCCTGCTAACACACGACTGCACACCATCGTACAGCTCCAACCACTTCATCAAGTTTGCGGACGACACAACAGTGGTGGGTCTCATCAGCAACAACGATGAGACGGACTACAGGAACGAGGTGAGCCGCCTGGCCTTGTGGTGCGGACACAACAATCTCACTCTCAACGTGGAGAAGACAAAGGAGATTGTCGTGGACTTCAGGAAGAAGGATGCACAACATGCCCCTCTGACCATCAACAGCACCGCAGTGGAGAGAGTGGACAGCACCAAGTTCCTGGGAGTGCACGTCTCAAAGGACCTGTCCTGGAGCAGGAACACTGCAGCACTGGCAAAGAAGGCTCACCAGCGTCTCTACTTTCTCCGCAAGCTGAAAAGGGCTGGAGCTTCAACCCCCATCATGAGCACCTTCTACAGAGGTGCCATAGAAAGTGTCCTGACCAGCTGCATCACTGTGTGGTTTGGTGCATGTACTGCATCCTGCCGCAAGAGCCTCCAGCGCATTGTGAGAGCAGCTGAGAAGATCGTGGGCACCTCCTTGCCCTCACTGCAGGACTTACACAGCAAACGCCTCACTCGGAAAGCCCACTGCATGGCAGGTGATCCCACACACCCACTACACAGCCGCTTTAGACTGCTGCCATCAGGGAGGAGACTGAGGAGTCTCCAGGCTCGAACCAGCAGACTGAGAGACAGCTCTGTTCATCAGGCAGTCAGAATGCTAAACACTCTGCCTGCTCTGCCTCCCCTCCCATTTGAACTGCCTTAACACAAAAAACTTTCTCACACATTACCACACAACACAAAGTTTTTAACACTGGACTCTGTGTCATCAAACGGGTTATTTACTAAACTCTCGGTCATGTGCTCATACAGTTTGCACTACTTTTTAACGGGCGGCCGTGGTGTAGTGGTAATGGCAGTCGTCTCCCGATCGGAAAGTTGGCGGTTCGACTCCCGGGACCCGCACCATGTGTCGTTGTGTCCTTGGGCAAGACACTTAACCCTGAGTTGCTCCCGGTAGGACTGGAAAGCACCTTGCATGGTAGTCTGCCGCTACCGGTTTATGAATGTGTGTAGCATTCAATATATGTAGCACTAGATTTTCAGTAATTTCATTCATTCATTCAACCTTTATTTAGTCAGGTAAATCTTTTGAACCTCAAGGGCTCATTTACGAAAGCGACCTGCTAAAACTAAAGAACAATGAACAGCAGTGGTATAATTTCCTTAAACAATAAACAATAAACAAACAAACAATAAACAATAGAAAACAAAAGAGAGAAAAAAAAAAAAAGTTTTTTTTTTTTTTTTTTTTACAAAGTATCAAAAAACTAGCAAAACATTATAAGGTAGACGTATAAAATCAAAGACAGGAACAGATCTGCATTGGTTTTTGCCAGGATTCCAACAGATTCTGAAAACCATTTAGAGAAGTCAAGGTCGAGAGCTTCAGATCTTTTTGTAAGATATTCCATGAAGCAGGAGCGGAGTAGGAGAAGGCCCTTTTTCCAAGTTCAGTCCTCACTGACGGAACACTGCAGGTAATCATGTCCTGAGAGCGCACACTGTAGCTGCACTCACGCAAAGACATGTAGGAGGAGATGTATGAGGGCAGCAGACCAAGAAGTGATTTAAAGATGAAAATGTACCAGTGGAAGAGTCTGCGTGAGGTTAATGATGTCCAGTTAACCAGTGAATACAGGGTGCAGTGGTGGGTACGATAATCACAACCAGTTATGAATCTTAGTGCACCATGATAGACAACATCCAACATCCGCAGGGTGCTTGTAGGAGCATTCATGTAGAGAATGTCACCGTAATCAATGGAGGGAAGGAAAGTCACAGACACAAGGCGTTTCCTGACATTCAGTGATAGACATGATCTGTTTCTGAAAAAGAAACCCAGTTTAACTTTCAGTTTCTTCACTAGGTTTTCCACGTGGAGTTTAAAAGAGAGATGTGAATCAATCAGGATACCCAGATATTTATAGGAATCAACAAACTCAATAGGGACACCATTTGAAGAAAAAATCAGAGGAGGATCTGCTGGAACCGCCTTCCTATTTGAAAAAAACATCCCTTTTGTTTTATCAGCATTTAGGACAAGTTTGAGACGGAACAAATCTGACTGGATGATGTCAAAAGCAGATTGCAGTAACAGGAAAGCCTTAGCAACTGTTTTAGCTCGGCAGTAAACAACTGTATCATCAGCATAGAAATGTAAGGATGCATCAGGGATGCAGTGACCTACATTAGCTATGTAGATTGTAAAGAGAGTGGGTCCTAAAACTGAGCCTTGTGGTACACCATTTTTAACTGTTAAATAGCTGGAAGAAGTACCGTTATGTTGAACACATTGCATCCGATTGGAAAGATAGTTAGAAAACCAACCGATGGTGTGATCAGAGAAACCGATTTCTGAGAGCTTATGACACAGGATGTTATGATCCACAGTGTCAAAAGCTTTAGACAGGTCTAAGAAAAGTGCAGCACAATAGTCCTTAGCATCCAATGCTTCAACAACATCATTCAGAACCTTCAGAGAAGCAGTTGTTGTGCTGTGTTTTTTCCTGAAACCAGATTGATGGAGAGGTAAGATGTTAAATGAGTCCAGATAATTTTTGATCTGGGAGTTTATCAGTTTTTCTTGAACCTTGGCTAAGATGCAGAGTTTAGAGATCGGTCGATAATTGTTCAGTGAGGTGGGGTCACCTCCCTTCAGCAAAGGAAGAACAAATGCTGTTTTCCAAGCATCCGGAATGGTGTTTTGGCTTATGGACAGATTAAAGATGTGGGTCACAGGGACTGTGATGATATGAGCAGCCAGCCTTAAGAAATAAGTATATATAATATACTTATAATAATAATAACTTGTGATAGTCACATTCATTCTTTGACATCTTTCTATTTTAAATTGACTTTAAATACACAAAAGTCAAAATTTGTGGTTTTCTCTATCGCAACAATAAACTACGTTTTTTTTTTTTTCAAAATGAAATTAACATAGAGGTTGTTTTTTTTCAGCACAATAGTTTTGCTTGCAACTTTTCAGGCTCTTACACCAGAAACAAAATACATCGATAATAATAATAATAATAATAATGTCTATTCCTGTCATCTGCGTATGTTCCCATACACAGACGAAATTCGTCTCTGCATTTAACCCAACCACCTACCAGGTGGTGCAGTGAGCAGCCCGAAAGCGCCCGGGGAGCTGGAGAAATAGGTGTGCACTCATAGACACCCCAAGCTGGGTAGTGGCCGGGGCGCGAACCCGCGACCTTCGGATCAATGTATTTTACAATCACATCCTATTTCACCCTAATCTTTTATTCTTTTTATGTGTAAAGCTTAGTTATTACAGACACGATTAAGCAGACAAACTGCTCAATTGTCCCGTCGCAGAGCGAAGAGGGGACCTGGAAATAATCTCTGTTTGTCTTGTGAGCTGGATAATTTGAAAAATAAGCACTCCGCCGACTTTCATTTTGGTGTGTAGCTGCATCCAGACCAGGGGTCTGCAACCTGTGCGATAAAAAGAGCCATTTTTGCCACTTCGCTTACTAATTATGATGTCCGGAGCCACAAAACCGGCTACAACTGTGTGCTGGTGGCCTGTGGACCACTACAAAGTTTGTTGGAGATGGCTTCTCTGGCCAATGGGAGTGATATTATAAAACAAAAAAATGTCTAACTATTATTAACATTTATTATATTTTTACACAAAAGAAAAGATCAGATTCATGTAAAGAACGAAAAAAAATACAAATTTTAACAATTTTATAAAAATTAAAACACTGAACTCTGCATGCCGATGAGTTCTCAACTGTTAAAGAATTTAGTATCCTACTTAAAGCATAAAGTTAAAGACAGGATAAAATTAGGCCAGTTTGTTGGATATCCAGTTACATTTTTAAAGAAAAATATTTTGGTTTACTTTGATATTGTTTTTTGTGTTTTGTTCTTAGTGTTATCAAAGTAACTCACCATATTCCTTCTTAGGGACTTTTGAAGATATTCCAAAAACATTCTGGTGGTTTTGAGAGAAAGATCACGCCGAGAGACTGGAAGTCATTCATTCATTCATTCATTTATTCATTTATACAGTATAGCACTTTACACAACCACGGTGGTGGTGACCAAAGTGCTTAACAAAAAACAGTGCAGTACTTAAAAAGACAGATTAAAAATCAAGAAAAACACAACATAAAAGCAAAAATAAAACCAGAAAATGTCACCACATATTTAATTACTAAAAGCCAGTTTGAATAAAAAAGTCTTAAGCTTTGATTTAAAAGGGCCAAGTTCAGTAATCTGGCGTAGCTCAAGTGGGAGTGTATTCCAGAGTCGAGGTGCGGCCGCAGAAAAGGCACGGTCACCCCAACGTTTATATTTTGTCCGTGGAACAGAGAGCAAGAGTTGGCTATCTGACCTCAGAGACCTGGAGCGGGCGGGGAAACTTAACAACTCCGTTATATAAGTAGGAGCGAGGCCATTCAGAGCTTTAAAAACAAATAATAAAAGTTTAAAATCTATCCTAAAACGGACAGGAAGCCAATGTAGTGAGAATAAAACAGGTGTGATGTGGTCCCATCTAGGAGTGTTGGTTAAAAGGCGAGCTGCTGCATTCTGAACAAGCTGGAGGCGGCTCAGTGTTGACTGAGGCACACCAACATACAGAGCGTTACAATAATCGAGCCTAGAACTGATAAAAGCATGAACAGCCTTCTCCAAGTCACAACGGTTTAAAAAGTCAACTTAAGAAAATAGCTAAAGAACTACCATACTTTCCGCCCTTTAAGTCGCTCCGCCCCATGAGTCGCATTAGTCCAATTATGTCCAATAACGTGGAAAAATACATAAATGTGTCGCACCTCCGTATACGTCGCATCTATTATGCGTCACCAGTAACGCGTCGCGTATGTTACGCAGTGGTGGGCCTCCGACCGCTAGGGAGCGCTAATGCGCTAATCCGCTTACAGCGGACCTAACGTTTTTGTCAGCGTAACACGGTTTGATTAACTTTTATAATTCATAAGCGGATTTGCGCTATTTTTATTTAAAATGCAGTACCGATAATAACTAATTATCTATCAGTAAAAACGAAAAAACGTATTTACAGGCCCGGACGACTGCTAACAGACCATATCCTGTCAGCGCCGGATGTGGTCCGTGACAAAAAAGCGTCCCCTCACAGTCTCTTTGCTAGAGCGAGCGCTCTCAGTTAGCAGCCAGTGTGTTACTCTGCAGCCTTATTGCTTGTTTTCGAAGAGTCAGACGAAGAGTTTTTAACATGGAGGGTGAACTTATGGATGTTTCTCAGCGGCCTACGCGACGCGTCTGGATTTTAAAAAGTATTTCGCCATATTGCCCTCTTCAAAATGGCGGCCGCGACGGCCACAGAAGATAAGGACTTTCCATGAAAACACGGTAAAAACAATTATTTCTTTGCTGAGAAAAAATATATTTCTTAGCTGACTTTATAGCACAAGGTTTTTCTGAGCTTAACCGGTTCAAATGGTCAAATCTGGTGGATTAAAAAAAGTATTTCGCCATTTGCCGGCCGCCATTTTGAAGAGGGCATATGGCGAAATATTTTTTTTAATCCAGCAGATTTGACCATTTGAACCGGTTAAGCTCAGAAAAACCTTGTGCTATAGCACAAGGTTTTTCTGAGCTTAACCGGTTCAAATGGTCAAATCTGCTGGATTAAAAAAAGTATTTCGCCATATGCCCTCTTCAAAATGGCGGTTAGCGTGTTAGCATTAGCGTCCGCTAGCATTGCTAATACATAAGTGCTTTTGAAATTGCGGACCTAAATAAATCAATAAGTGCTTTAGAAATTGCGGAACTAATTTTTGGATTAGCGCTGCCCAGCACTACATGTTACGCATCACCGCAAATGGCCACAGGAGCGTGCACGGTAGGACTTTAACAAGATTAACACTTAAAAACAATTATTTTTTGCTGAAAATTATAGCAAAGATGTGTCTGAGCTGAACTTTTCCTTAATAAATGCACGTAATGGTCAAATAAGCTGAATTTAAAAAAATTGTTTCGCTATTCCGCGTGCTACGAAGCGTGCACACGCAGCGAGCGGATACGTTTCATTTCTTTAAAATTTAACAATATAAACAACAAAAAATATGTATTTGTTGGCTGACATTATAGTAAAAGTGTTTCTGAGCTTAACTTTTCCTTACTGAATGCATGTAATCGTCAAATCAGCTGTATTTATATTGTTTCGCTTTGACCGTCTTCCAAACGGTCGCGCGCGCTGCGAAAATAAATTTTTAATAAATCGAATTTTTGCTCAAACATCTCCTAAAGATAACTTGTTGTAAATGTCCATCCAGTGATTACTTTCTGTAAGTTTCATCAAAATCTGTCCTGTGGTTCTTGAGCTATTTTGCTAGCAAACACTAGTTCAGACCTCCAGAGAGCAGGAGGCCGTGCTGCGACAGAGTGAGTCCGAGCAGAGGAGGCTTCTGTCGGACACACGAGCTGGGAACGGTCGGTGGACCCTAGTGGCCGAAAGTGGTACTGTGCCCCTAGCGGCCGAAAGTGGTATTGCTCCATATTTTTTGTCATAATGAATGTTTCCATTCATTCTGACAAAAAAAATGGAGCAATACCACTTGTCAAATCTCAGCCAAAAATTGGTCTAAAAATATGGGAAAAATCCCTAAATATGTCGCTTCGCCCCATAAGTCGCAGGACATGAAAATTAGTTTAAAAAAAACTGTGACTTATAGGCCGGAAAATACGGTACTAGCATGATGTAGTCCACTTGTTTTACACCTTTTATTTGTACTATCCTTCACATATCTGAAAATGACAGGGAATCTACTGAAACTAGTTGTGTTCATTGTTGGCAGTAATTTAAATAAAATTCAGTTTTATGTTAGTTTTGCTCAAAGCTGAACCACATGTGGCCCCAGAGCCACAGGTTACAGACCCCTCGTCTAGATGAAAGAAAGTTCTGTATGGAAAATTGGATTGCCATGGCGAAATACAAGATGGCCCTAACACCACGTATGTAAACCGGCCACCCCGATTATTTGATGAAACTATACTTCCTAGTTTTTGTATGGCTTAAAAGTATAGCTTAATAAGTTGCTCCCTGCGCTCGTCAGGATCCATTGCTCTGCACAAACAAACCACCTCTGTTGTTCTTCACAGTGTAACCCCCTCCCACCGGCATGTCTCGCACCAGAAACATTCAGGTTTACTTGCATTCCCTGTTCAGTTCCAGTCCAGAAAAACACTCATCTTGAAAACAACAAACATTCACTAATAAAATCCTTCATCGACGAGGGACGTCTGCACACTGCTTGTTTTTATGGATTTAAAGTGTCTTTGTTGGGTTTGTCTGTTAGATTCACATTCTTTGACTGAGCCGCCTTTCTTAAAAGAATACCTCACAGCTCTTAAAGGTATTGTGACATGATGTTGGAAATTTGCATATTTGTCACAACATATATATCTTATATCATTCAGCTATGTTCGTTTTTGCAAAATAAATTATAAATATATTAAAATTTCATTCCAAGTTATGGTAGTTTTTTCTATGGGACACGCCCCTAAAAATCTGTGCACTTCCGCAAAACGTCATCGTGACGTGCCCGTGGGAAGCCGCTGCTCAACGTGCATGTAAATAATATTGGCGGAGCATGTTGAACAAACACAACCTATTGTTAGTACATGAATGTATTAAAGCAATGGAAGGGTTATTATTCATCAAATACAGTTATTGGACACTCGATCAATTGAAAAGTGATTTAGACACGGTTTATTTCATACACAGTAGCTAAGTGAGGATAGCTTCGTGATGTGGCTTCTTTGTTCTTGGGCTGAGCTAACAGAGTCTCGATCGCGTTTGAGATCTATCATGTTAAGACAGTAAATCATCCAAAACTCATTAATAAACCCTCCCTGAATAAAAAAACTTTCTAATGTTACTTGATCGCGAAGACATCATTTAAAAATACCGTACATAACAAGCAACGTGTGTTTGCCCCATGATGTTATGTCGGCTAATTTTTTTTTTATCATCGCACGTTCATTCATTCATTCAACCTTTATTTATACAGGCTAGCCTCGTTGAGTCACGGGGACTCATTTACAAGAGGGACATGAAGAATCCTCCGTGATAATTGGCTTTATACACTCACAGTATATAACGTAAAACAACATGAGCTCACGTTAAATATATAGTTTATCATCTAAAACACTACACACCTCCGATTATGTTTACACAAAGACTTACTCTTTTCCGACGGTAGCTTCCCTGCGTTGTTTTGACGTGGTAGCTCCAAGTCTTCTACATCTTACTGGTAATCCTAAAGATTCTTTTATACCAGGTCTTTCCTGAAAACAATTGGCAGTAAAATGGTCGCTGCAGACATACGACTCTTAGTAGGAACACACCGGTCCCTCGTTCTCTGTACTTGTCCATTCTAGGCGAAGTTTCTCATCTTTTGGAAATTTGTGAATGCTCACTAGTTCACTGCTGATATTAGAACACCCAAATGCGCTACAACGTGACGGCATTTTTCAAGTTACACAAAAAAAAGAGGCGATCTTTCAGAAAAAGAATCTGTATGGCAAGCAGTTAACACACCAAACAAACGGGCAAGGCTCTGCCTTATGCCCAGTGCCCACATGTACGTCACGATGACGTTTTGCGGAAATGCGCTGATTTTTAGGGGCGTGTCCCAGAGAAAAAACTACCATAACTTGGAATGAAATTTTAATATATTTATAATTTATTTTGCAAAAACGAACAGAGCTGAATGATTTAAGATATACCGGTATATGTTGTGACAAATATGCAAATTTCCAACATCATGTCACAATACCTTTAAATGCAGCTGCTTGATTTATTTGACATTTTAATTAGATGTTTTTACGTTTATTTACGTCAGATTTTAACATTTTGACCACATGTATTGTAAAACAAACTACTTAAAATTCTAGATATTAGTTCTAGTTTGTATCTTTTAGCCCAATACTAACTGTCGTCTGTTCTCCACCAGCCAAAACCAACTGCAGCTGATGATGACGACTCTTCAAAACACGTTCACCCCGTCGTAAATGTGAGACACACTACCTTAACGCCCCCGCCCACATACACGCACACACACACACACAGAGCAGCTCTGTTCTTTTGAACCAACACATAAAGTCATTCAGAAGGAGGAGGGTCTAGAGCAAAGCAGTAATAAGAAGGTGTTCAAATATACGGTAAGGATGATGATGATAATAATAATAAAACCTCCACGGGGTATGACAGAGAACGCCCAGAGAAACAGACAGGAACTGTCAAGTTTGACCAGCTGCCAAAAGAAGATGTGGGAAGTGTGAAAGAAAACTGGGAAAGTAAACAAAACGGTTAGTGAATGGAAGAAAGGAACCCAGAGGAACTTAAAGGTTCATTTAATTCAGACAATAAGTAAAATGAAAAAAAAAATGCCTATAGAATCTACCTTTTCGCCATAGTTGAAGCTTTTTAAAGGGTATTGTTCGATCTTTTGATCACTACTGGCACAAACTAGTAGCACAAAGTTTGCCGAGGAGCCAACCACCTGCTGACTCCCAGTCTGTAGAGTTTCTGTAAACACAACCTCATACAGTTGCTCCTTCCTGGAAGGGCTTTAAACTCTCTGTGAACCAAAAATGGAAAAACTTGGAGAAATATAAATGATGCAACATGTAACTGGAGATAATACTTGTTAGTCAGACCAGGTTTCACTTACTGTTGCAACTCTTTGCTTCACACACTTTTATTCTGATACACAAACGGCACGATCTGTCTGGAAAGAGTTAATGATAGAGTCGTTGTCACCCCCTCCCCAGCAGGAAGATGAAGGACCTGTTGACGAGACCACAGAGTCTGGAGTTGAGATCCAGAATATATCTGAAGTGATGGGACACACTGGAAAGGTATAAAAACCAAACAGTGAAGATGCATGTGAAAGTCGTTGCTAATGAAATCTTGTTGTGCAGGAGTTGGATCAACTCTCAGCTGTAAATGGAGAATCGGTGCTCGGATACGTTGTTGAAAAGGTAAGTTGTGTCAAAATAAAAATTCTTACAATAGTGTTGTAGTACTCGAGACCGGTCTTGGTCTTGAGGCCGGTCTCAAGACCACTTCTTGATGACCTCGGTCTTGTCTCGGACTCAATCACATTTGGTTTCGGTCTTGTCTTGGTCTTGGACATTGAGGACTTGGGATTTTATTTCATGACCAGTCAAGACCACAACAGTGGAAATGTCACTAAATTACCAGAATATTGTCCAGTTTATTTGTCAACATCTTTGTCTTTATTGGATGCAAAACGTACTGGTTCAAATCCAAGTGATAACATGACTCATTGCTAAATGCATTTTTTTTGTTACTGATAGGGATTTGTAAACACCTTCATTTAAACATCTTCACCTAGAACAAGAACCACACAAAAAAACAAGAAATAATTATAAAATAGTCACACTTTGCAGAGGGGATATCACTTCAAACTCGCTTGGAGCAGAGCTCAACCGTGTTTGAAGCAAGTCCGCTTTGGTCAGCGCGTGCTGGGATTTTATTCTCTCAAAAGTAGGACAGAGGTGAGATTCAGATAGCACGTGAACATACAAGAACGTAATATCAAAAACAAACCAGAACGTGATGTCAGAACATGATCTGTAATCAAACATAAGCTGGCCCAACCAGCGTCCTTGTTCTTGTGTCAAGGAGACGAATGCACACACTCTTTAGATAAGTGTTAGTTACATACAGAGAGAATTTAGAAAGAGAGTTGAGTAATGATTTTGTTAGAGTACATTAATAAAATAAGTTTTATATGATAAATGTTAAAAACTCTTATCAGTTACCGTTGTCACACCCACCCCCTTTCACTCGCACGTGTCACTCACTGTGGCCAGATTGGGCGGTTTACTGGCACTTGGGTGGTTTTCATTCTGATTTTGCTGGGAACTCTGGGAAGATTTTTGTTGGATTGTTGCATTTTGCCACATATTGTTAAATTACCTTGGCTTATACTGATGTGCGTTCATGTTCAAACAGTAAATATACTGTAACAATATATTGATTTGGCAGATTCTTGTGTGATGAGGCAGTTTTTAACAGATTTTTGGGCTGGAAAACCTCAACTCTGTCTGGCAACACTGGTCCAAGAAAATGAGAAGGGATTGGGCGTGGGAGAACATGGTTGCCAAATCATCAGTTATAAAATTGGCCTATTTACTTTGTAAATCACAAAGAATATACTTGTAACTAATGCAACTATATGGTTATCCTTGGTGTTGAGTTTGGACTTATGAAGAGTGTTTTGCCACTTCAGTTTTTTTAGGCTTGGCATGTGATGAAACTGCTTCCAGTTTGTGTAATTTTATTGTTGAATCATATGAAGTTAGGTCACTGAATGTCTGATTTCTTTGTTATGTAGCTTTGAAAATTTATAAAAGCTGATATATTCATTCAAAAGCAAACAGAGTTGCAGTATGTAACTGTTATAAAAAAATATGTTATATTTTATTTATTTTATTTGAGGTCTTGTTCTCGACTTGTTCTCGCACTCTCTCGGTCTTGGTCTCGACTTGGTCTCGGACTCTATAAGTCTTGGTCTTGTCTCGTCTCGGGTTAGGTGGCCTTGAACACAACACTATCTTACAACCTCAAAAGATCCAAGGCACCGACCGCAATATTCCAGATATTTTAGTCCCCCGTCATGGAGCAAAGAGGGGAATTAGAAATAGCCTCCATCCATCTGCTCAAAATCCAAGATGGCCGTCACCATATACTGTATGTATATGTAAACCATGTGAACTTAATATTTTGAAGGAAAAAAAGGCAGCGTGCCAACTTCCTTCATGGTATGTGGCTGCAATAAGCATGAGAAAGCTCATGGCCACCATCATGTGTGTGTGTGTGTAAACAGGCCACACCTATTATTTGAGACAGCCATGTTTCTAGTCTTCATATTACCTAAAAGTATGGTTTCCTCATATGAAGAAACCATTCACCCCAAGGGTGGCCCTTAAGGTGACCAAAGATGATGGCCAAGGCCACCGTTGGCTGTACCCCTGGCCACACCACTGAGCCTGGTGGATAAAATTGCTCCCTCCACTCCGCCAGTTTCTGTCACTCCGCCTCGGACAGGCAAACAAAATAAACTGGCTCTGTTCTTACTGTACACAGTGTAACTCATTCCCACTTGAATATCTTGCACTAAAAACATTAAGGTTTACATACATTCTGTTCAATTCGATTCACTTTATTTATATAGCTCCAAGTCACAGCAGAAGTCATCTCAGTCCACTGAACAGAAACATTCATGCGCATAAAAATTAATTTAGCAACATTATTTTTCTAAGGTTGGGTAGGTTAGGGTTTCATTCATCCATTCAACATTTATTTACACACGTTAATCCCATTGAGCCTCGGGGACTCACTTACAAGAGAGACCTGATAGGGTAGCGAGGGGTAGCCTATTATGGTCCAGAAAAACACTCATCTAGAAAACTACAAACATTAACTATTCCAAACCCTCAGCAACGAGGGACATCGGCATACCGCTTGTTCTAAACAAGAATTTGTTTTCTTTGTTTAAAGAAAAATCATCGCCCATATATTCTAGCAAATATTGAAGTCAGAGTCAGAGTTTCTTTAAAATCATCGCCCATATATTCTAGCAAATATTGAAGTCAGAGTCAGAGTTTCTTTATTGTCAATCCACCACATGGTACATGTGGTGGATTGAGAGTCAGGGTCAGTAGTCAGGGTCCCAGTTACATCCAACAATAAAATGTAAAAGAAAAACAGTAATAAGATCTAAGATATGAACTAAGAAAAACATAAACCAAAAATATGCAAAGCACTAATAGCATAAAAACAACACGCCAAACAGCAGCACGAACATGAGTCTGTGTGAGCAGGTGAGCACAAATGAACATAGTAACATGAAACAGATCAGCAGCAACATGAGATGATTCTTCACAGTGATTATTCTGGTTAGATACTGTATTCATGAGTCTCACAGCCTCAGGGTAGAAGCTGTTCTTCAGTCTAGTGGTTCTATTCTTAATGCTCCTTAACCTCCTTCCTGAGGGGAGCGGGACAAAAAGTGTGTGCTGGGTGAGTGGGTCCTTCATGATGCAGGTGGCTCTCTTCCTGCATCTGGAGGTGTAGATGTCTGTGATGGTGGGGAGACTGACTCCAACAGACTTCTGTGCAGCCTTCACCACTCTCTGCAAAGCTTTTCTTTCTGCAGCTGTGCAGCCTCCATGCCACACGTTGATGCTGGAGCACAGGATGCTCTCCACTGCACACCTGTAGAAGGAGGTGAGGACTGAGCTTCCCAGTCCAGCTCGTCTCAGCCGCCTGAGAGAGTCTCTGATGAGCTTTCTTGATCAGACTGGTGGTGTTGTTGCCCCAGTTGAGGTTGTCATTCAGGTGTAGAAGTACCATGTAGTACCACTAAGGGGTGATAATTTTCATTTTAACCACATATTTAACTACTGGACGTATTTTCTGGTATTTTGCTTCTTATGTGAGGAGATACCTTAGCTTGGCTAAAGATATTCCGCAAATAATCAATTATTTCTTAACCATTACATGCCCGCACCATGTTTTTTTATTTATTATGTAAAACTTTACTTTTTCCTCTGTTATGAATCTGTTTAATACGGTGGCCGAGGGGTGCAAACGCATTCCAAAACTTGAAACGCGCATCAAAATGAAAACAGCACGCTGTAAAAAGTGAACAGTGTTCCAAAAGATGAAACGCGTTGTAAAAATTAAAATGCAAATTAAAATGCAGCTGCAACGCAAAAAAGAAAACAGCGCTCCAACAGATGAGACGTACTGCAAAAGATGACACGCGCTCTCAAAGACGGTCGACCTGCAAACACAGAGCGACCTGCAAATAGGAAAAGCTACAACGGAAGTGCTCCAGACCACTAGGGGCAGTCGAACAAAGAACAAATCATAAAGCATATTATAGTTGTTGTTTTTTTCGGGACCTGCACTGCCAGTGACGCAGGTTAGTGACCTGGCTGCGCCTTTCAAAATTTTCTTTTTTGGGAAGTCTTGGCTTTACTGAAGTGAAGTTTTGAGAAAATGGCAGGCAAGTCCAAACGTGAAAAACAAGTCTTGACTGAGCAAAACTCTGATGAATTAGATGAAATAAAAAAATCACTGAGCTTCATCAGTTCTGAACTTGCAACGATTACATCACAACAGAAACTCCTGATGGGCTTGTTTGATGAAATTAAGCATCTGAAATCGCAAATAAGTTTGAAGGATAAAATTTTTTTTGAACTCGAACAAAAGGTCGATGATTTAGAGCAATATTCAAGACAGGAAAACTTAGTAATAACTGGACTGGAAATTAAAAATCGCTTGTACTCTAAAGTTGCCAAAAACGAGGGAATATCCGAGGATGCATCACCACAAGAGCAGAGGACTCTGGAAGAGCAGGTGGTGTCCTTTCTACAAGACAAGAAGATCAACATTGACCATGAGGACATTTCTGCGTGTCATACCTTACCAAGTACATCTGCAAAAGTAAAGTCAGTAATTGTCGTAAGGTTCATCAGCAGGAAAACAAGAAATAAAATAATCATGCAGGCAAATAAATTAAAGGGAACCAGAGTCTACATAAACGAACATTTAACAAAGAGAAATGGTATTATAGCAAGGGAAGCAAGAAGGTTAAGAAATCAACATAAAATAGTATCAACATGGACGAAAAACGGGAAAATATGGATCAAAGTGCTGGAAGATTCAAAACCTCAAATGATAAAGGAATTAGCGGACTTGGAAAAGCTTTAGACGTCATTCTGAGATGGACAAGTACAATCAAGAGTATTTTCTCAATAACATATACAAAATGAACAGTCTGACGAACAAATACATTACATCATGATTATGTGCGATGAATCGGAGTTAAAAATATACGAGGTTGATGATGAAATTGAAAAAAATTTTCTTCCATCATTAAATGAAAGTAAATATTATAATGAAAAACAGTTTGATAACATTAAAATAATAAATGGAAGTCTCTCCATTATTCACTTTAATTGCAGAAGCATCAATGCAAGTATATCAAAGATAACAGCTTACTTAAAAAGTTTGAAAAACACCTTTACAATAATAGCACTTTCCGAAACATGGCTGAACGATGAAAACATTAATAATGCTTATATTGAAGGATATGAATTGTACTATAAAAATAGAAATAAAAAAAGGGTGGTGGAGTAGCTCTATTTATTAACAGTGAAATAAAATGCAAACAAATTGGTGACATGTCTATAGTTGTTGATAATTTAATGGAAATGATAACTATTGAAATAATAAACAAAAATGGCAAAAACTTCATAATAAGCTGTGTCTATCGATCACCTGGGTCAAACATAGAGTTTTTCACTGATAGAATCCTCGAGTTGTTAGATAAGAGAGGAAACAAACCAGTCTTCCTATGTGGCGACTTCAACATTGATCTGGGAAATAAGACTGACTCAAATAACATCAGTACTTTCACAAATTCAATGTATAGTCTAAATTTATTTCCTTTGATATCAAATCCTACGAGAATAACAACGCACAGTTCCACAACAATTGATAATATTTTCACAAATTTAGCAGATGACAATATCATAAGTGGTATTTTGATGACTGATTTGACTGATCATTTACCAGTTTTTACAATTTATAATAAAGAAGATAGTATTACAAGACCGGTTATAAGAACGAAAAAAATATTAAACACATCAAAAAAATCTTTAGATAGATTTAAAGATGACTTGATAAAACAAAATTGGAATGATGTGTATGTGGATGACGTTAACAAATCATATGATGAGTTCATGAAAATTTTGGATGTTTTGTATACAAAAAATTGTGTACAAAAAAATCATACTAAGAAACGTACTATTGATCAACCGTGGATGACGACAGGACTCAGAAACGCATGCAAGAAAAAAAACTATCTGTATTCTTGTTTCTTGAAAAACAGTACTCCTGAGGCGGAAACCAAATACAAAAAGTATAAAAACAAATTAACGGGAATTATAAAAAAACAAAAGAGAGAATATTATAGTGAACTATTAAACAAAACAAGTGGTGACATGAAAGCAACTTGGAGAGTAATGAACAGTGTATTGAACAAACGCAAAAACTGTATGAGCTTGTCTCAGTATTTTGTGGATGAAAATAATGAAATACAAGATGAACATGAAGTTGTAAATGGATTCAATAATTATTTTGTGAACGTGGGACCACACCTTGCAAAAACAATTCCATTAGTTGATAAGGATGTGTGTCACTTAATCGAAGGTTGTGAAAACACTATGTTTCTACAGGAAATTGAGAAGGAAGAAATATTGTTGGTAGTGAAAACTTTTGCTGATAAAAAATCTAAGGACTGGGTTGACATGGACATGACGGTTGTAAAGGACATAATAAGTCTTGTCATCGAACCGTTCACATACATATGTAATTTGTCTTTTTCCACGGGTGTATTTCCTGAAAATATGAAAGTAGCAAAGGTGATCCCTATTTTTAAAAATGGTGACAAATGCGTCTTTAACAATTACAGACCAATATCATTGTTGCCGCAATTTTCCAAAATTCTAGAAAAAATTTTCGTAACCAGATTAGATAAATTTCTTGATAAATTTAATATCTTAAGTGACAGTCAATATGGTTTTCGATCTAAAAATTCCACTTCCATGGCTCTTATGGAACTAATGGAACAAATTACCACAGCCATTGATCAAAAGCAACATTGCATTGGTCTGTTTATTGATTTAAAGAAAGCATTTGACACAATTGACCACACCATTCTCACTAATAAATTAAATAAGTATGGTATTAGAGGACAAGCACTACAGTGGGTGCGTAGTTACTTGAAAGATAGACAACAGTTTGTACAAATTGATGGTATACGATCAAACCTCTGCAAGATCACATGTGGTGTCCCACAAGGCTCAATACTTGGACCTAAGTTGTTTATTTTGTATGTGAATGATCTAGTGAAGGTGTCTGGACTTTTAAAATGTGTTCTCTTTGCTGACGATACAACTTTTTTTTATTCTGGTAGTGATTTAAATCAAATGTCTGAGCTGTTAAAAATGGAGTTTGTTAAACTACAATCTTGGTTTAAATTGAACAAATTATCATTAAACCTGGATAAAACGAATTATATGTTATTTAGTAATAAAAAGAATAATTTGGATTTTTCTTTTAAAATTAATGGTGTTGAAGTTCACAGAGTAAGCGAGGTGAAGTTTTTGGGGGTAGTTATTGATGACAAACTGTCGTGGAAACAGCATATAAATTTAGTTAAACTTAAGTTATCTAGGTCTACTGCGGTGCTTTACAAAGTGAAAGATTTTTTGAATGATAAAGCTATGTATCTGTTGTATAATGCAATTTTTGTTCCACATTTAATTTATTGTGTTGAAGTTTGGGGAAAGGCGTGTAAAACCATCACGAAGCCTATTTTTATTTTACAAAAAAGAGCTGTGAGAATAATTACGAGAAAGCCTTACTGTCATCCGTCGAATGTATTGTTTCAACAACTCAAGTTGCTAAAGTTTTATGATTTAGTTGATTACAACATTTTGTTGGTGATGTATAGAGCGCATAATAATGTACTGCCTTCAAATGTTCAAATTAATTTTGTAAAGAGGATGAGCAGCTACAATCTTAAGGGAACTGAGATTTTTGCTAAACCTCAGTATAGAACAAGCTTAAAGGGACGGTCTGTTTCAATACAGGGAGTTGATTTGTGGAATGGTTTAGGAAATGAAGTTAAATCTGCTAAGTCAGTGCTTGTGTTTAAAAAAATGATCAAAACTAAATTGTTAACAAAATACTAAAAATTTCTTTTTTTAAGTATTACTCGAGTTTTTTGTACATGAAAATGTTAAAATTGAAATGAGTTTTTCTTTTGGATCGATTGCTTAGTGTTACTATTGTTGGAGTGAATTGTTTGTATTTGATTTTGTTTTTGTTTTTTGAAAAAAAGGGGCAGGTATAATAAGATTTTTTCTTCTTCCTGCCTCCTTTCATTTTATGTTTTTTTTTCTCTTGTTTTAAATATTTCATGAAAGAAGATTTTTCCTTTTAACAAATGTAAAATGAATAAATAAATAAATAAATAAAATAAAATAAAATAAATAAATAATGGTGGAGGAAGAGAAGTTGTGGA
>JBBPBX010010654.1:25523-36102 GCA_038048925.1 Garcialebias charrua
AAACAAGTTAACGAGAAGCATAGGGCAGCACGTGTGACAGGATGAAAAACCCTAAAAACCTTATCACAAGCAAGAGCAAAGAACTAAAATTTTACAAATAAACCTTTTTTGTTGTTGGTTTGTTTGTTTGTTTGTTTGTTTACAGATATTCTGTTCTTTGTTAGTGACAGACGTGTAATAACAGACACAAACAATATGGCACATTCAAATATTGTTGTGGATTAGTAATTATAGAGTCCAACATCTTCAACACAATTTCTGACACAGTCCTACAGAAATGCAGTCCATGCATACCAAGTGTTGGGTCATACTGGTAACGGGTTCGGGAGAGAAACTGAGACGTCTTCTCAGAGACATTCACCACTTCCTTTCTAGGGAAGATCAAGGTGTACCCAGGTCATAAAGGATATATAATCTGTTCAGGAAGTTCAGGGTCTCCTCCAAATGAGGCATGCTCTGGAAACATCCAGGAGGAAGAAACCAGAAATCCTCCTGATCAGATTCTCAAACCCCCTCAGTTGTTTTCTTTTAAAGTGCATCTACTCCAAACTCCCATGGATGATGCAGCTTCTCACCCTATCTCTAAGGCTGAACAACCAGTCAGATGAAACTAATTTCAGCTGCTTATATTTTCTTCTTTTGCTCATGATCCATATCTCATGGCCACGAGGGTTTGAACATATAAATGCATGTAAATGGAAACCTGAGCAGAAAGTTGAAGCTCTTTCTTAACAAAGCCAAACCAGAGCAATACCCACATCCCTGTAGGTGAATCTTTTAACCAGGGGTGCCCAATCCAGGTCTGCGAGAACCACTATCCTGCATGTTTTAGATCTTTCTCTGCTCCAACACATCCTATGTGAATCAAAAGGTGATTAACAAGCTTCTGCAAAACATGAAGAGATCATCCAACCATTGAATCAGGTGTGTGAGAGCAAGGAAACAGGTATAACATGCAGGATGGTGGCCCTTGACGACCATGATTGGACACCCCTCTGTAAACTGTTGGTCATGCAGTCGCACGATCCCTGCTGCAATTTCTGATAATTAATTGTCAAATACCTGGACTGAGCCACTTGAGGAAAACATTCACCCAACCTTGTAGCGTTCTGCTTTTATTCAGTTCAGAATACATGCTTCACACCCCAGTGTACACCGAAGATCATTAGTTGAGGACATCAACAGAACCACATAATCTACAAAATGCAGATATGAGACCATGAGGCCTGCAAATCATAGACTGCTCTTCTTAGATGGGGTTGAGGCAGGGCAGCTGACTCAGGACCCAAAAGTCCCAGGTTCAATCTCCAGCCGTTCCCACGTTGTGGTGTCTCTGAGCAAGGCACCCAATCCCTAATTGCTCCCCGGGCACTTACATAGCTGTCCACTGCTCCACTTGGGTGTATCCCTTGTGCGATGGGTTAAATGCAGATAACTAATTTCGCCATTGTATGAGAACAAACAATGATGACACCGCATAGCACTTTACGACAGCACCTCTAATACATTTACCATAAATATCTCAAAAGCAGGCCCAATGGCATCCAGCCTATACTGGGAGCAACCTCTGACTCATGGTCATTGGTACCAGATAAATATTTAAAAAGTATAGCATGAATGACAAAACCAGCCAAAAACACAATTTTCTTTATAGTTTTTATTTTGCAACTTGTCTTTTTTAAACTGATCAGGGTGGAGATGTTCATTGACCATGTGCTTTATTTCTAGATGACTATACTGTATTGATAACTGCTGTCAACTTGTTCATCTGCAGTTAAAGATGCATCCTTCACCGTGATCTGACTAAACATGTTTTCTGCAGCGTATACTAAATGCCCTTTTTGTGCACCTTGAATAAGGAATAAAGTCTTATGAATAGCATGAAACGACTGTAAAAAGGTCCTGCATTATTTAAATGATGTGAGTTTAAAGTGAAGCATGAGTCCAAACACTGTAAGTCTGTTACAGATTAAATTTGTTGTAGCTTTGCCGCTATTCCCTGATGATGATGAATATAAAATACATATATGTTAAATCAGTTGGTTAGCGTTGCATTCCTGCAATATGCTGCTTTCTTTGCATTAAACAAACAACCCACTGGAGATTTTACAGAAAGCTCCAGTTTTAAGTATGCATCTCCCCCGATGTCAAAGCACATATCAGAATGTGGGAGCAGATTTATTGGGGGCAGCCAGTCGTGCAGTCGTAGCCCAGTCGTGTAATGAAGCGAATATACCAGGCGAGTGGTCAGAGAGGCCTCGGCTAGTTAATGACAGCAGATATCTCCCAGCCCGGCATCAAGGAAGGCTCAAAGTATCCGCTCAGGAGACTCATTGGGTGTTTCAATCTCACCACAAATCCATTTTTACGTTTTCCCACTGATTTATGGTCTTATTTTAACTGTCTCCTACATGCAAATGCATGTGGACCGCTACAGAAATATACATAATGTGATTCTCAGGGTCATTCCTCCAGCCTGTCAAGTTAAGGTGGCGTGTTTGGAGTCTGGGGGAGGTGCAGGGAGAGACAGGGGGTGGAGTATACCGGTAGGTAAAAAGTGGCAGATCATTGAGATTGCCATTTACCCATTTGATTGTATTGTATTTTTAACTTCATGGTGTGGTCATTTAATTGAAATGTAAGATTCATTAGTAACCGTAGTTGCTTTTATTTCTGTCTGTTGTCATTTTAAACCAGAATCAGCTGTTTTTCCTCCTCCAGCTTCACTTCCCCCTGTCGAAAACAGGAGATACTGATTTGAAAATGATTCCCAGGCAGACAATTATGATCATATATCTTGACACATGAAGAGCAACTTTATTAAAGATATCTGTCATGGCGACTCCTCTGCCCGTCTCCCAGCCCGGACATGACAAAGTAGATTCATCAATTAATCTCCAGCAATTGCATTTGGGGGGATATTAGGCTGCCTTTACATTTTATTTCACATTATTTCACACATTTTTCACTCAATGTATGTTAATAAGGAGGCTCAGTCAGATCTGTTGATGATCTGAAATGTTCCAACAAATGGCATCGCTCTGGACAAACGTTGCTTTAATTATGTCCACATGTCCAGACTCTTACAGAGAGTATTAAAAATTACTTTAGATTCTTACAAACTGTTTTCAATCCAATTATTATGCTTTCACATTTTTAGTTTTTAATTACAAATACAAATGTGGACATTTAAATAATAATATAAAAAACAGTTTTTAAAAATCAATCCACAATTTACTGAAGAATGAAAGTAATTTTGTTTGATTAAAATATTTTACTTTTTTAAAACAGCTATTTCTTTATTTTTACTTTTTACTTAATTTTATTTACTTTTTTTACTTATGTTTTACTTATTATTTTTTACTTATTTTTTAACTACTTACTCTTTACTTTTTTGTATATTTACTTGTTTTTTTTTTAAACATCTCTTTATTAGATTATACAGTATAGCGAGCTTACAGTGAAAAAAATAAAATGATGGGCATGAAAATGAAGACAGTCTTGTATAAAACTTCTGATCCTGGTCATATTTTTTTTTATCATAAAAAAATAAAAATCATAAAAAAAAACCCACTTCTGTAACTTTAAAGCTTTCTTTGTGTTGGTTAAGGTTAATAAGCAGTTGCACTCATCTTTACCTGGTTTGACTCCAACAAATTCAACAGTTATTGATGTACATCAGTAATCAATATATTTTTTTTTATTAAAAAAAAATATTTTATATTAGACATTTAACAAAAAATAAATGAACAAATGCACAGAAATCAACAATTACATGATCACCCATTTATGTATGGCAACAGGCCATAATGGAAACAACAAAAGCATAAAATAAATAGAAACTCAAAACAACTACAAAAACACAGGTAAACTTCTAGGTATGTAGTGCTTGTGATTTTACTGTGACTGTAATTTATATAAATTGTTTTATACAAATGTAATAATTCTAAGTTTCTGGGACAAACTGGAGTTCCTCACCTGATCTCAGAGGGTGCTGATGAGGGTGAAAGATTCAGCTATGTGCACCAACTTCATCTTCATATGTCCTACTGCTGTTGTTAAATGTCTGCGTTTTCAACTATTGGTTTAAATTACATCAACAAGAAACATCAACCTAGCTTTCCCTGCTGTGGGAGCTTGATGTTGACACTGATGTTAAAATCAAACATTAGTCACAACCATGAGCCAACTTTTTTTTTTTTACACCAAAAACCTTATTATCCGTTATTTTCCATGACAATATGAGGTCAACCAAGAGCCCTAAATCCTTTCTCACCTTATTTAACATCTCCACCTGCTTTTATTTTTTTTTTAACTCATATTCAAACCTGGAAGAGTTTCATCCATTTTCACTTTAGTTTGACTTTCTGTTTGAGTGATTGAAGGAGCAGTGATGCTTTATTAATCTTTGGCTAAAATAGCTTAGGTGAACTGAATGGAGCTCATCTGAAGATCCAACACTCTTTTCTCTATATCAAGTTAATTACAAATGATGGTCTTAATCTGATCTTTATAAAGTTTGTTCCAGAGCTCCAGAAAGTTTAATGTTAATGAACAATATTGAGACTTCTAGTGATTTAAAGAAAGTCGGCCATTTTCAAATGCACCAAAACCAACCAAAACTTTTTTATAAAAGGTCTTGTCTGGTCATTAAAATAACCTGAAGACCAACAAGTTTATAAACTAGACTAAGAATTATTCTTAATGCCCATATTTTATAATGTCTGCTTGCAATGTATTAGTGACAGTAATAGTAATACTTAAGGTGCAATGAATTATGACAATACAGGTAGTCCTCGGGTTACGACGGCCTCGACTTACGACGTTTTGACTTTACGAACGCCCTCCCATTGAAAAGTATTGTTCGAGTTACGTGGTTTATGCGCCTTTAAATGGTTCATGCGCCTTTAAATTTACAGGAGGGAGGGGGGAGAGCACTCGATGGAAACTGAGGGGAGTAGCTTCAGTGGAAAATTACTACCGACCTTATGGCAGCGGGCAGAGGAGGTTAGGAGCTATAAACACTGTGGACCTTGTGAAGCAGCTGGAAGCTGCAGAAGCTAACTATCATGCTAACTGCAGAACTCGGAGGTGTAACGACCTAACATGCTAACAGACGGTCACCAGCATACCAGTAGGTTATTAACTCTTTTTTTTCCTTCATTATGTCTCTTAAATGTAAGTGGTTTTTGATAATTATGTAGGGTAACGTGCTGGATAGGCTAAGTGCTTGGTAAAATAAAGTACTGTACGCATGAGGTGCCATTTGGACGTATTTTCCGACTTACGACGATTTCTGTCTTAAGAACGGGCGTACGGAACTGCGTCGTAACTCAGGGACCACCTGTATACTATAAAATGACTTAAAGGTGTAATTATAATTATTAGTCAAATGTTATCCTCCAATCTACCGGTAATATGTTTTGTTTATTTTTTCTTAATTTCTTTATATTCATTGTTGATAAAATCATGTGTGAGGAAAGTTTTTTTTTCTGTATTTTAACCAAAAATAGCAACCTAACCCATTCTTAGTTTTCAATATGATACCGGTTGATTGAAACATCGTCATTGAGAAACAACTCTGAGCAGCTGCCGTTTAAAAGTCTTAATGGCAACCTTCAGAAGAATCCATGTCAGTCGAAGCTGTGCAGCAGCAATAATAGAGTTTGTTGTTGCTCTGTCTCACAGATGCCTCCTTGTCATCCCACAGCCGTCTAACATGTCACAGTGGTCCGGCACAGACTCCTCAAGTCACTTCAGAACATCAACCAGCGAGGCCCAGATGTTCTCCAGCAGCTGACTGAGGGAAAGCGTGACATGTCCAGTCAAAGAGGCAGCATCCTCCATGTTGGCCAACACCTGCCTTTACAGCTGCTCTGCCTCAGGTTCCAACTCGTTGCATCCACACAACTTCAGAAAGCAGAAAAGAAAAAAAAAACACCTTGAGAGAAGTTGTTTGAAGCCACGGCTGAAGTTGTCAGGCTCGCATATGGCTCTGGTGTGAAACGGAGCTGCAGGGTGCTTTTACAACCTGATGCTGCTGTCGACAAAAAGATGGAAACAGTACCAAACTCTCCAAACATCCATGGTTTGGCTCAAAGTGGAACCAACTTTAACCCCTGGTTAAAAGATTCACCTGCAGGGATGTTATTGCTCTGGTTTGGCTTGGCTTTAAGAACGAGCTTCACAGTGATTACACACTTTACTCATGTTCGTGTAATCTGGCATATTTAATTTCCAAGTGCCATGGAGTTAAATTGAAATGAAGCAAATACAGGTGGTCCCCGACTTACGAGCACATCGACATACGAGGTTCCGGACTTACGAGCTGACTAACGAACAGTAAAGTTGTACAGAACATACAGAAAATACAGCACTGGTATGTGTTTTTAGATGAAAGTGTGTTAGCTAACCATTTGTAAACAAGTTTCTGAGCATGTTTATGAACTAGTATGTACGTTTGTGTTGAAAAACGAGTGTTCGTAATAGCGCTAGCATACATTTTCCGATTTACGACCAAAAATCCGGACTTACGAGCGACACGTGTTTCGTGTTCCGACATACGAATTTTCGTCTTACGAGATAGTCGTAGTAACGGAACTCGCTCGTAAGTTGGGGACTACCTGTATTTATATTCACTGACTTTTAAATGCACAGAGTAAATAATCCTAAATGCATGAAGAGTGCTGTCATGGAGAATTAATCCCTCACTGTGAACTCAAAAGACCCAGGTTTGGGTTTTGTTTTGTTTTAGGGAACTTTTATTTTAACTGCAATGTGCAAATGATGGTTCATCCCTGTCTGATCAATTTGAGCCCAATGGTTTCAATTCAATTCAGTTTATTGATATAGCACCAAGTCACAATATAAGTGATCTCAGGGCACCGAACAAATACATTTATATACGTACATAAAAATTCAATTAGTAACATTTGTTATCGGGGAGCCAACAGATTGTGTTTAGTCTTCATTTCATCCCAGTCTCCCATCCTGAGTAAGCACAAGGTGACAGTGGAAAGGGAAAAAAAATCCCTTTTAACAATAAGGAACCTCCAGAATAACCAGGCTCAGGACAAGTGGCCATATGCTTCAACCTGCTGGATTTTAGAGGACAAGAAAGAGGAACGTACACAGGCTGGCAGGTTCAGAATGGAGGCGACCAGGTAGGAGGAAAGACAAAAAAATCAATAATACATTTGGATAGAAATAATTACAAATACAAACTGTTAATTAGTATTAATTTGTAACTATTTATTTGATTAAATGAGGTAGTTTTGTCCTCTAGTAGTCTACCAGCATATAATAATGGATAGGTCAGGAAACCAAGTAAACCCTAACTACAGGTTGTCCCCAACTTACGAGCGCTCTTACTTACGAAGTCCCGGATTTACGAGGTTATCATATTTAATAAAAATATGAAAAAAAATAAAACTATAATAATAATTATTTATTTTTTTGTGTGTGTTTAAATGTTCTTAATTTCATATGTACAGCACTTTGTTGCAGCTGTGGTTATTTTAAATGGCTTTATAAATAAAGTATAATTGTTATTTTTATGTTTTATTTCAATTTTTAGCGTATTAGCGATCGCTCCCAACGGGCAGCCTGCTGACATAAAATGAGCGGATCGCCGCCGCCTGACCATGCAACGAGCGGAGCTAAGCGGGCGGGGATTAGACATGCCGGCGAAGGGAGTCTGAGGCAGGGAGATGTTGGCTTTTGAGGACCGTGTGTCCGATCAGAGGTTGCCTCATACGGATAAATCAGCTGGAAACACTCGGTGAACTTTGTGTATGTGTCTGACCTGAAGCAGCAGCCGCGGATCGCTCAGCGATCACTCCCAAAGCACAGCATGCAACGAGCGGAGCTAAGCGGGCGGTGTGCCGGAGGAGGAACAAGCTAACATTAGCCAGTTAGCTCAAGCCTCGTAGCTCCACCGGACAGCCGGCTTTGTGCGATCAGAGGTTCCTGGAGCTCTGCTCAATGTCGGACTGGAAGCAGAAGATATCGGGGGACACCCAGCTAACTTGGAATAACAAAGCCGACAGCCTTTTTGGATGTCCAGCTAAACCGGATGGCCGGTAGCTGCGGACTCGCTGGGGCTGAATGCTAACAGGTGCAGCTAATGGTGGCGCGCGCAGACGGCTTTCGGTAAGTTATTAAAGCTTGTTAAAACTTTTTTCTGGCTCCAAATGTATGAAGATAGCATACTAACAGTCCTTCCTGTAAAGGGTTTGGACTGCGTGGTGCTACAGAAAGCTGGAGAGCTCGGACGTAACGCAGCGGAGCAGAGGCAAACAGCTCAGCTCAAAGTAAGAAATTATTTTTTTATATTTTTTTATAAATGTTTTAAAGTATTTTAAAGTGTTAGGATAGTTGAAATGCTTGGTAACTGTTCGTTACCGCACATACGTGCTTGTGCGGTATATTAAAAAAATAAAAAAAATAAAAGGTAGGCTAGTCCCCGAATTACGAGATTTCGCCTTACGAGATACTCGGAGGAACGGAACTCGCTCGTAAGCCGGGGACCACCTGTATAGGATTTATCAAAAAGGAAAGTCTTGATCCCAGTCTTAAAATTGGACAATGTGTCAGCCTCATGGACAGAAACTGGAAGTTGGTTCCACAAGAGAGGAGCCTGATAACTAAAAGCTCTTCATCCCATTCTACTTTTGGAAACTCTAGGAACCACAAGTAATCCTACAGTCTGAGAGTGATGTGCTCTATTGGGAAAATATGGAACAAAAATATCTGTAACAGTAAGATCACACAATGAGTGTGTGACGTTTCATGCTCACAGATTGTTTTTGTTCTTAGTGGATTACACAAACTTATTAAACTAATCTGTTTTGCTAAGAGAAAACAAAATTTTCCATAAAAAAATACAAAATTTTGCCGTTGGTTTTGGATAATTTTTTATTTACATTTTTGAACGAAAGAAGCTTTTTATTAATCAGTCTAGTTCTCACAAAGATTTTTTTTTTCTGAAAAATTTCCAGTTGGTGTTCCTCAGAGGCTGTCAGTCGGATTTAAATATGTCGTTTTTTTCCATTGTCCAGTCTGACCTTGACTCACTTTGACTCTATTAAAGCATTTCAGTCATTTTCTTTAAAACTTGAGTGCCACATCGATGTGGGCAGGTTTGTCATCGTGTGGCCACCTGAAACACACAAACCAGCCATGAGCAAATATGGGCCACTGTTTCCAAAAATGTTCTAGCCGAGTTGAGGCCACCTTCCATCTGGCTGTCGGAGCCAACAAACAGAATCCACATGGTCCGACTCCACCACAGTTCTGTCATTAGACAACAACATTTTCAAAGTAAATACAAACTAAAGCTGCACTTGTAATGTTTAAAAAAATGCTGGTTTGATTCTTGTAAAAGATGCACTTCTGACTGACGTCGTTCTCTGACCAATCAATGCCAAGCGTGATGAAGTCAGATCTTTAGTTCCAATCAAGTTGCTTGGAACTGCAGCAGAGAAGGTACTGGAAGAACCGAGCTGTAAGAAAGTGGGAACAACTGATGGAAAGAATGTGACGCCG
Organism: Garcialebias charrua; assembly: GCA_038048925.1. NCBI lineage: Eukaryota > Metazoa > Chordata > Actinopteri > Cyprinodontiformes > Rivulidae > Garcialebias > Garcialebias charrua. The sequence continues at coordinate 35,070 of JBBPBX010010654.1, forward strand.
TGACAAGTCAACGATTGAGCCCATGAAAAAACACCATATGTGATTGGGACCTATCCAGGGTTTTTAAACCAACTCTTGCACAGTGACCCTGGATTGATGGACGAAATACGTTTTTAAGCTTTGAGCTAAATAATATATTAAATAGGTTTGAGCTGCTTGTTGCTGCTAAGTTTGAACAATGAAAGATTTGGCATTTTCCAATTTTAGTTTCTGAACAAATTTGACCATATTTAAACATATTTCTTGTATTTGATCCGAGTTTGTGTTAGAAACGTTCTAAGGCCGTGACTCCTGTGTGTTTTGTTTGCAAAATGACACGTTTGCATTTTCTTTGTGACCATATAAAGAAAATATGTGTTTTATTACAGTTCATATTGGACACTCAACTGGTCCACTACATCTAATTGTCATGGGTGTAAAATGTGCTCTTTCTCCTTGCAGATGGAGAGTTAATAGAGCACATGAGCACCGTCCGAGACATGCAAATTGAGACAGTTGCAAATAGAATTTCTACAATATCAAGCCTTGTTAGAGCTGGAGCAGCAAAGCACTAAGGACAATCAAGACACCTTGTCACTTGCTTCTTTTTTTATCTCCTACCTTCTTGTGAAGCGAAAGCACTTTGAATTTGCTAGTTTTCCTCCCGAATTTACATAACAAAGCCCCCAAGAATAAGGTAGAGATGTGATGAAGCAGCCTTCTCTGCTGCTTCTGAACACCCATCAACATGCCTCAGACACACACACGCCAACAAACACAGAGGGATGCGTGTGCGCGCACACACAAATCCACATGTATTGTCTCTTTCTTATCTCTCAGTAAAAGTATCTGACAACCCAAACCCCAAAGAGCTCCGATGCATGGCTTCACAGCGAGGCGACGCAGTCAGCAAAATAAATTGAAAGCATTAAGAGAAAGTCAAAAAAGTGAAAAACTAGAACAAAAAGAGAAGAAAAATAAAACATAAAAACAAAACAACCTCCCTGCACCAGCGACTCCCCCACAGCCACCTACATATAACCACATAACCCAC
>JBBPBX010010655.1:0-12778 GCA_038048925.1 Garcialebias charrua
CCAACAATAGACAATAAAAATTTACGTCAACAAATTTTATTACAATTTATTACTGCTTTAATAGAATGTTCCAAACATTAAGATGGGGATTAAAGAATATATTTAAGGTTCAAATCACAGTATAAAACAAAACTAAACACATTAAATTACAATAAAATGATTATGATAAATGACAATGTTCAGTCAGGTCATCTGGACAGTTTTTTTTTTCTGACTCACAAAAAAAAAACAATCCAGTTGACCTGACTGAACATAGTTGGATGATCAATATCAGTTTTCACTTTAAAAGGAGAATTAAGATAGGTTCAAATGCAGGTGCTGGTCATAAACTTAAATTATTGTGAAAAAGTTTATTTCAGTAAATTCATTCAAAAAGTGAAACTTGTATATTCATTCATTACACACAGACTGATGTATGAGCATGTACCATACAGCTTGAAATATATCAGTCTGTGTGTAATGAATGAATATAATCTACATGTTTCACTTTTTGAATAGAATTACTGAAATAAATCAACTTTTTCATGATGTTCTAATTTTATGACTAGCACCTGTAGTTTGTGTCTAAAACTTGGCTATGTCCAAGAGGGTGAAATACAGTTCTGAGGCTGATTGCCAGTCTTGTGGTTGCTGCAGTCCATTTTGTTCTACAGCCAGTTGCAGGTACTCCTCAATGAGTGGATCACCACACACATCAGTAGCTTGTGTTGCTTCAGGGAACACATCCAGTTCCGTCTCCTCAACAGCAAATCCAGTCCCTTGAACCATATCTGCAAAACAATAGAATTGAAGATGCAAATGTGAAGGATTATTTTTACATTTACTACAAATACTTTTAAATGTGGGAGTGGTGGAGCAGAGGTTAAGAAGGTGAGCCTGAGATCGGAAGATCGCCAGTTCTTGCCCTGGTACCGACATCAAAAATGTGGCTGGGATAAGTGAAGCAGTCACACCTGTCTCCACCTTCATCTGCCCCACTCTGGGCCCTTGAGCAAGGCCCTTAACCCACACCATCTATTCCCCCGGGAACCCTAGATGCAGCTCTCTGCTCCACACAGAGGGCTGTGGTAGCTCGGTGGTCTGTGGTTATGTCAGGAAGGACATCCTGCGTAAAAACAATTGCCAAATCTTCGTGCGACTAGTTCGCTGTGGTGACCCCTGACGAAGGGAGAAGCCGAAAGAAGAAGAAAACAAAAAAAAACTACAAATACTTTTAAATATCAAATGTGTTTCATGACTTGTATGACACGTATGAGAGCACGCCCAGTGACAGCTTACAACATACCAGCTTAGCTCACATGTGTACAATGATTAAAATATACTTTACCAACTTGGGCTATAACATACCACTTTTCATTATTATTTCATGCAAATGGCTACTTCATTCTGTGAAGATGTCAATTACCGTACCTGTGAGGCAAGAGATATAGTTCATTTGGAATCCTCCCAGGACATGATGCAAGTCTGCTTGGCCGGATCCTGTGTTTGTTCCACTGCTCTGTGCATTCATCTAGGTCTTTTTGCAGAACACTGAGGAAGCAGAATCTCAGCAAGCATTTGTGTTCGTGGGTTCCACTGAAGTTCCCTGAATCTCTTATGTCTGCAAACAAGTCCATCCAAAACTGAGACCTGGAGATACATTAGAATAGAAGTTGCTTTTTTAAATTATTGATTAAATAAATGTCTCCCCTACTCCACTTTTCACTTTTGATTACATGTAAAGCATGCTACAAAAGTATGTCATAAACAAAATAATGCTGCTTATTTTTCAGACAGTCTAAAACATTTTTGTGTGCTCTGTAACTGGACAGACAAACTAAAGGTTGTTATCTATAGTTAAATACTACTGTGCATTTTTCATTCATTCATTCAACCTTTATCAATACAGGCTAGCCTCGTTGATTTAAAGCATGCAACCAATATATTAAGATTTGTGGTGACTGGCAGATTAAAGCCGAGCACAGTTTAAACAGCTGCCCAGTGTAAATATTAAAACTGAAGAAACTTGTTTTAGCATTTATGCTACGTCAACTTAAACAGCTAATCGCTGGTACACTTGCTAACTAACACACACTAGGTTAGTTCTCTGTGGACAAATATATTTATAGTTTGCAAAATCGTGGGCTTCATTTAACGTTTCAATGAGCACGTTATGTAAACAACACATTACTACACGAGTAATGTAAACTGAAATGTACGTCAATAAAACTTCCTTACCTTTAAGATCCTTCTGAGTTCTTCCAGCGTCATGTCTTCTTTAAGCATGAACAAAACACCCTGATGCATGCTCAACAATCCAGGTAGAAAAATCTAACAAACAGTTTACAGGCTAACGGATAGCATGCTAATGCTAACCTCCGTGTGTTTGTGTGTGAGTGTGTGTGTGTGTGCATGTGTGTGTGTGTGTGCTGTGTTCGGTTTTATGTTGTTAATAAAGTTAAAAAAAAAAAGTGGAAAAAACAACAGTTTGTCTTAATGTAATTTCGTTTTTCCAAATGTTGTAGTGTTTTTCTTGTTTTTGTTGTGTTTTTCCAAATGTAATTCCGTTTTTTTCCTAATGTGATTTGGGCCACTTCCGCTTTGGCCACTTCCGGTTTGGCTTAATGTAATTTGTTTTTTTCTACTTCCGCTTTGGCCACTTCCGGTTTGGCTTAATGTAATTTGTTTTTTTCTACTTCCGCTTTGGCCACTTCCGTTTTTTCAAATGTTGTTGTGTTTTTTCAAATGTAATTTCGTTTTTTCAAATGTAATTCTGTTTTTTCAAATGTCGTTGTGTTTTTGTTGTTTTTGTTGTGTTTTTTCAAATGTAATTCCGTTTTTTCCAATGTTGTTGATTTACACCTTGGGGCCACCGTAATGACTATAGGCAGTAATGTAATACAAACATTAGTGCAAATATGAGAAGTAGTGCAAACTGAATGAGCACATGACCGAGAGTTTAGTGAATAACCCGTTTGATGACACAGAGTCCGGTGTTAAAAACTTAGTGTTATTATTATTATTATTATTATTATTATTATTATTATTATTATTATTATATTACTAGAAATGTAAATTTGTGATGAGTTATTTATTTTGTTATATTATTTATAGATGATCGTTGTTTTGAAGTTATTATTTGAATTGATTTGTTTTTAAAAGAAGGGGTAGATATGATCAGATTTTTTTCTTCTTCTGCTACCTTTCATTTTAGATTTTTTCTTTCTTTTTTCTCTATGTGATTTGTAATTTCTCTTTTTTGTTTTAAATCTGAAATGAATAAAAATATATATATAAATAAAAAGTTTGGAGGATCTTCAACACAAAGCCACCAAGTCGTCCGTTTTCTTTGTTTTTTCCGTGCAGGGTCAAAGGGGAGCTGCTGCCTACAAGAGGCGGGTACGTCCAGGACAGGTCTAATAAACGTGCAGCAGAATTACAGACCATTTGTGCTTCGAGAACATTTGATGTACGTCAGGGGTTTGTGTCACATTTCATTTTTAAATTACTGATCGTTTTTGTCAAGATGACTGAGATGAAACGTGTGTTTGTGTATATATGTTTGCATGTGGGTTCATTTGTCTGTACCTTTTAGAAAAATATATCACGAACAGCTCAACGGATTGTAATAAAACTCTTAGATAATTATTGTCCCCCATCGCTGAGCGAAAAGGGGAAGTGGAAATGCCCTCCATTCATCCGTCTGTTGCACAAGCATCCAACTGTGCATGTTGTGAGCACGATAGCTTGAAGAATAACTGAGGTACCAACTTCCATTTTGGTGTGTGGCTGCATCTACCTGTACTCTGAGGCCCTGTACACACATAGCCTGGTGTTTGAAAAACGAATATCTGAGCAAAGAAAAATCTCCGTACATACATGTTCGGATATTTAAAATGTTCGTCTACATGTCCCCGGTTACCCACCGGACCCGTGTCGGGCGGCTGAAGCGGCCGGTTTACATTGAAAGTCTATGTGGAGACGCGGCGAGGCGTGGCGAACCGTGAAGCGGCGCGTTTTGAGTTTTTGAAGCGGCGCGCCGGCACGCGGCAGTTCCTTTCCACGCACGCGCGCGTCCGAAACAACCTACGCGTTGAGCAGCGTCGAGCCGCCAAAGTCTCAAAAGTTGATGTTTTTGCGGCTCGACGCGTCCAGCAACCAATCGGGAGAGCCTCTGCTATGTGATTACACAACGACAACGGGACTTTTTTTGGACTTTTTAAACTTACCTCATCGAGCCTCCATGAATTGGAACCAGACTCCGGTAAGAATCTTGGCATTTTAAACAGTTGCTGCTGTCCGCTCAGCGTACGATCACCCCAAACATAAAAAAAACGTTTTAATCTCAACAAAGACTGTCGGAGCTGCAGTTCGGCTCGTAGAAAACCCACTCCAGTAGGAGCGGGGGTCACGTGTTGCTGATTTTATCTGCCAGCAGCATGAAAACACAACAACTGATGACCCTCTGCCTCCCCCTAGTGCGCGTCATCAGACACGTCCCAGTGGGTACCCGGCATCAGTGACAAGCGGCCAAAAGGGGGCGGCAGGAGCGTTCTGACAATTTAGGTGGGTACCCGGCATTATTTTCACCACAGAGCGTTGTAATGAATATGCCGAACCCATAGGTGGCAATGTAGTGCATTCACAACCCTTCAACCCAGCCACAACTTCCTGTTATTGTTTTTTTTTTTTTTCATTCGTTTGTGTGGACGGACTGCGAGGTTGAACTACTATTAAATACCGTGTTGGAGTACAAAGTTAATAAAACGCAGGAAAATGCAGACTGGGAATCATGTCAGAGCAGGTATGTTGACATTTTAGCGCTTTTTTTAGAGCATTATGTGACGTCAGCGCCGTAGCAGCTGCCGCAGAAAAACGCAAATCTCCGGTTCTGAAAGTCCACATGCAAACCCGAAAGCGGAGAATTCTCAAATCTCCACTTTGGTCTGAGTTTTTTTATTATTCGTTTATAGTTACATCAACCGGAGTTCACGTGTGGATGAAAGGCCACACCGCATGATAAACTATTCGGTTTTACTGATATCCGGCTACGTGTGTACAGGGCCTGAGTCTCCCCCAGATAACGGAACTTCTCACGCTCACTGTACAAAGTTGTTTTGGAGAAAGACTACAAGACTGTTTGGGTCCGTTGTTTTCATTTATTTATTTAGACTGCAGGTTTACGTGTGGTTCCTAGAGTTTCCAGCAGCAGAATGGGAGGAAGATCTTTAAGTTGTCAGGCTCCTCTGTTGTGGAACCAACTTCCAGTTTCTGTCCGTGAGGCTGACACATTGTTTACTTAAAGATCAAGAGGAAGTATTTCCTTTTTGATGAATCCTATACTGTAGTTAGGGTTGGCTCAAGTTTCCTGAGCTATCCTTGAGTCATTCTGCTATAGGCTTAGACTGCTGGAGGACAAAATGACCCCATGTCCTCTCCCTGCTCCTGCTTGCTCTACTTCACCTGTTTGCATTTGTAATTATTTATATCTTAACATGTTTTTTGTCTTTCCTCCTATAGAAAGTTCACCTGGACCTGTCAGTCTGTGTTGGTTGCTCCTTCCTGTTCCTCTCACACCCAGCCGGTCGAAGCAGATGGCCACTCATCCTGATCCTGGTTCTTCTGGAGGTTACTTCCTGTTAAAAGGGAGTTTTTCCTTCCCACTGTCTCCATTGTGCTCGCTCAGGATGGGAGACTGTGATGAAGTGAAGACTCAGCACAGTTGGATTTCTCAGATTTCTCAGATAGAGAACTTTTACACAAAAAAAAATGTGTATATGAATGTTTAACGTGTCGAGACGACTTCTGTTGGGACTTGTAGAAATAAACTGAACTGAATTGAATGGAATACATAGTTCCCAGACACGCCCCCAGTATTGCATAATACCGGTTTTTCACCATATCTAAAGGCAGAAAGGCAAGATGAAAGGCAAGATGGCGCGGAGGGTCCGTCGAGCTCAGACACGAACAACCAGAGCAAATTATACGGACAAAACACGAGCTACCACAAGTTCAACAAGGAACAAGAGAAAATGGCAGTGGTCGGAGTTAAATGAGTTTTAGAAAGAAATCATGGCAGAAGAATCGGACAACTAGTCACAAGTTACTCTGATATCATTAATCATTTAATTACTACAAATAGCGCACACCGGATTCACAGCACAGCTGTCTCAATCATATCTAACCAGCTAAAAAAAGGTTTAACTAAAATAACACACAGCCAAAAAACAGTCCAAGCTGAACACAAGACCAGAACCAGCACTTTTGAGTCTTACCGTGTTGGAAGTTAGCATGTTGTTAGCAGAGCCATTGTTAGCATCTGGAGCGTGGCTCGCGGCGGGAGCTCAGGTCGGACGGATAACAACGGCGTGGATCCGTCTCGGCCGCGGAGGCACATCCCATGGGACCGACGCGTCGCCCGCACGACTTGGCTCCAGTCCTCCTTCTCCCACTGGGACGGTCTGGTGGGACCGTGAGGAGACCATAGACCCCTTTCACGGATTGCGCAATACCGGAAGCACCGCCATGTTGGAGACACTCGCGCTGTAAACACACAGTAGTTGAAGTCGGAGCTCCGGTTTTATTTCTGATTTGACCATGTTCTCTGTAAAACAAACCTCTGTGAAGAAGACAGAAGCTGCAGGAGACTATGTGGACCAGCTTCAGCCTGCAGCAAAGGAACGTTATTTGGATAAAATACAGATAATTGGCAGCTAAGACCCATACCAGCTGTCCAACATGTCAGAAGATGAGAAGACCTTACCAGCTGTGACCTACGCAGACATTGTGAATTATTTGGTGTTTGGTGATTTATATTTAATTTTTAATTTGTGTGTGTACATATAAATATATTTTGGGTGTGTTTTTAAACACACACTAGCTATGTATTCTTATTGTAAATGTATGTGACTCATCACATCAGTCTGAGGATTGAAGCAAATTTTGTCAAAATGATCTTAGATCCCTGTTTTTTAAGCTACATTTGATCCCTGGATCAACCAGATCTGAGCGGTTCCAGAGAGCAATGCCTTGATTTTCCTTATTAATCCAGACTAAATGTGTAAATGTGTGTTTCAGTTCATTTTATAGAAGCTCTGTGCAGAACTACATCAATACATATTTTTTAAATAAACATGTGAAGTACAATGATGGCTGACAAGTGTTATTCAAAATTTTGAACTCTTGTACAGTGTTTCAACACAAATTATATAAATAACAGCTACTCTATGAATCTAATTACAGTAAGAACTTTGAGGTGCATTCTGCAGACATTTATCTTTTAAGATAATAGTACGAATGGTTGTCTTTATATAGACCTTTTTTTTACCTTATAACTACTTTGAGTTTGGCAGAATATTTTCTAGTCAATACAAAAAGTGCACAAACAAAATGGTTAATGATACCGGTACATAATGTCATTTATTCTGTTTAAAAGAGAGGTTTTCTAAATCGACGTGAGCTATACAGTATCAGCACCACTATGTGAAACATATGTTGTAATATGTAAGTTGTCTTGTTTGCTCACGTCTGTGTGATATCCATTACAGAAAAAGCATAATCAAAATTACATTAATCAAATCAATACATAAACAGTAATGATATAGTAATTCATGCTCAAATCAAAAAAGGCGTTCAATACAGGATCAACTGGACTTTATTTGTTACTAATAAAGTCCAGTTGATCCTGTATTGAACGCCTTTTTTGATTTTATCATGTCCTGGACGACTGAGAATCTTCACCAGCATCATGCTCAAATAAAGAGTGCAGTGAATGAAAAATCATGTCTGCCCCATATTTGCAAAAACAACTTCAAAGTAAAGGTGGAACAATGTAAAATAAAAATAAAAAAGGTTCACATCAGCTATCACTCTTCTATCCACTTGTTCTTTTTACAATTCATGCAGCTACTCATAACCCACCAAAGGTGATTAACCAAGGCACAGCACACAAAGCCAATCATATCGATTAATGCAACTTTTTCTGGATCTCTACATGTTTGAAAATCAATAGGTAGAAGAGGGCCATTCAAGATTGTGTATTTTTGTCTAACACAGCCTATGACACGTTCAACATGGATTCTAACATGTGCTATTTGCCATGTTTTTTTTAGTTCTTTTTTGTCGTCGGTTGAAGCGTTCAGCTGCCAGATGTCATCCACCATCAGCACCAACTGCTACAGACTTCTCTGCAGCACACGTCTTCAGTGAAGGCACCCAGTCTGGATCATCCTTGCTGTACAATGGAGCACGTCTGCCTAAGAAAAGAAAAAACATAATAAAATAAAAATTACTTAAATGAAGTTGTAAATAATTGGTGTGTTCATATGCATATGAATTTCAAAACAGGATTTACAACATAGCACCGGATTGTCAGTTGTCAAACAACACAAGAACAGTTAATTTAGGTTATTGTATGTGCTTCTTACATATTTAGTGTTTGTACGTATTTTTTGCTTTTCAACTTGAGAGCTAGGTGTGTAGTTTATCATGACAGTGCTCTTGTCATGAGTGTCATGTGCTCTTATGAATTTTGAATAATCAGCATAAACAACTCAACAACTGAAAGCTTTGTTAAGCTTTCAGTTGTTGAGTTGTTTATGCTATTTGTAAAAAACAAATAACTCAACAAAAAAATTTAACGTTCCATGTACATTTTATGCAGCACAGTTAAAGGATTGTAATAATAATAATAATCATTTTATTTAAAAGCGCCTTTCAGGACACCCAAGGACACTTAACAAACCAATTCAGTTCAAACATTATCAGTGACAAATTGAAATATAAAATACATAAGGATTATATAATATAAAATACATTTAGTAAAGTTAATAAGACTAAAGAGATGTGTTTTCAGGGCTGTCTTAAACAGAGAAAGGGAGGTGGTGTTTCAAAGGTCTGTCCTCGTGCTCAATAAACTTATGATTCGTGTAATGCCCTAATTCACTATAATCTACTGTAAGAAATATATTACCTGACACAAAGTGTGCAGAGCAAATTCGGATGTTGCTCAGTGTTTTTCAATCCAAGTTCTGGTTTAGGCTGGCAGCCACAGACGTCCACGTTCCTCTGATAACTGCTGAATTACTTCACCTTGATTTGTGATCACGAGTGGTAATCTGTAAAACAGAAGGCTTTTCTCTCAATCTGACCGATTGTGGCAGCCATGGACACGACAATAATTCACCATTTTTTGATTTTGTGTGACCAGACGCGACGCACCACTACAATAGCTTTGAGGCTAACACCGCTATGTCGCCAAGATGGCTACTTCCGGTATTTTTCCAGGGTTGATGACGAGCCGTGAAAGGGGTCTATAGTCGCATTAGCGAGATGCTAAGCTAACAGCATGCAAGACGGTTTGCTAAATAATGAAAAAAAAAAAAAAAAACAGCTCTAACACACAGACAGTTGTACTCTAACATTGTTCTGACATAGTTTCACAAAATGATTTATGTAGAATATTTTGTTTACCGGCCAAAAGCACGACGTCTTCCAGAGCAGATCCGAGCCAGACTCAGAGAGAGGAGCTGCAGTCCAGCTTCTCCGATGAGATAAATCCTTCACGTTTACTTTTTTTTTGATTAACTGAAACCTGCGCGTTGCCCAAACGTCTACCCGACTGGAACACTCACTGACACAACACGAAGTAACCATTGCAATTAATTAGAAATTAACACAAAAAAAACCGTGAAAAATGAACATCCATTAAACCGCGCTGTCCCCTGTTCTGAGACTTTCAAAATGAGGGTCCACCCGGAAGTAAGACGGATGTGACGTCACATGGGAACTATGTATTGTTTTTCTTCATTAAAGATCCAATTTTTCTGTCACAGGAGTGCAGTCTTCTATTTTTTGAGCATCAAAGATAATTTTTTGTATGAAGAATAAACCACTTCATGCGAGCAGTTTGTCCTCACGTTCAAACACTGACTGAACACAAAAATCAACGACTCGGAGAAGAAACAATGATTTCAAGATTCCCTGATGCATGCTCAATAATCCAGGTAGAAAAATCCAAAAAAGTTAAGTCTGGTCCTCTGGACCAGACTTTTTTTTTTTTTGCTTTGTTTTGTTTTTTGAATGTCCAGAGGACCAGACTTAGCTTTTTTGGATTTCAAGATTGTTTGATTCATACAAAAAAACTAGACAAGTTATGAAACGAACAAGGTGGCAACTAAATTAGTTATTAGAATTTTCTAATAAATGGCAAGCTCTCCTCCAGCTTCAGTTCTGTTAAATTTTATTTTCTTGCAGGAGGAACCAGAAAAACGAATGTTTTCCGCTTCTGGCTGCTGCATAAAAGAATATGAGCTGATTGTGCTGCTGATCAGTGACATTCACCAGCCTAAATATTAATTCATGCATTAATGATGGACTGATATCGGCACAAAACTACACCACTTCCATCATCAGCATGGTTGCCATGGTGACGATAAAACACCCCGCAACATCTTGATTTAACACGCTCCAATCAGCTTTCTAATCATCACAGTTACATGCTTAGAGCTGGAGCAGCAAACCTGTTTAAATAACGAAAATCCTCAAAGTTAAAAAAAAATTAAGTCTGAGGGTGTTAAATGAAATAGTGACTTTCAAAGAGGATATTGGCTTCTGCGTCTCAAGTTTTCTATCTTTATTATTGATCATCAGAGTTATTTCATCAGTCCGGGGAAGCCTTGGCTCTGAGGGGGCGGATATTATTCACTGATCCTGCTCGTGATGAAACATGATGTGAGGAAGGAGCAATTCCATCTATTGAACCCTGAAAGTCATTATGTGCTCCAGCATCCTAATCCTGATTGATCCTGAGCTTAAAAACAGGTCATCGCTGCAGGCTGATCAAATTGTAGGAATAAATCAAAATAGTTAATGATTTCTAATTCAACAGAATGATGACAATCTGTGTCCAGAGTTTATTATGAAGTTTTTGGGTGTTATTATTGATGACAAACTGACATGGAAACAACACATAAATTCTGTAAGAATAAAAATAGCTAAATCGATTGCAGTACTATACAAGGTCAGAGACCTATTGAATGATAAAGCTCTGTATTTGTTGTATAACACAATCATTGTTCCACACTTAATCTATTGTATTGATGTTTGGGGGAAAGCGTGTAAAACAATCACAAAGCCTATTTTTGTATTACAGAAAAGAGCTGTAAGAATTATCACTAGAAAACATTACTGTCATCCATCCAGTACATTATTTTATCAACTGAAATTATTGAAGTTCCATGATTTGGTTGATTATAATATTTTATCAATTATGTATAGGGCTCAGAATAACGAATTACCTTTAAATATCCAAATGAATTTTGTTAAAAGACAAAGTTGTTATAATCTTAAGGGGACAGAGATGTTTGTAAAACCACAATTCAGAACTAGTTTGAAGGGACGTTCTACCTCAATCCAGGGAATTAGATTATGGAATGGCTTGGAGAATGTAGTTAAAAATGCCAAGTCACTGTTTACATTTAAGAAAATGATCAAAAGGAATTTGTTGAAAAAATATATATGAATTAGCATAATGTGTATTGTATCAATTATTAGTTATGTATTAGTATTAGTATTAGAAAATTAGAAAGAGTTAGTCATTTTGTACTGCTGGTGAAAGATTATTATTGTTTAATCTGATTGTTTGAAAAAAGGGGCAGATATAATAAGATTTATTCTTCTTTCTGCTACCTTTCATTTTTTTTACATTATGTACGTATCATTAATGGGATTGTCTTGTATTGTGTTTCTTTTGTAAAAAAAATGAACAAATTTAATAAACATGTTAAACATATTATCTATTGATTAATTTGATCTCTATTGTTTGGTTATTGCGTGAATGTTTTTTGAGGAGTTCACTCTGTTGTGATCCATTTTTGCTGCATACAGTTTTCAATGTGATTCTCTTCCTGCAGTTTTCAAGCTATTTCAACATTTTATAAATCAAAACATTCAGCTCTTTCGGGACAATTCTGCTTTGACTTTTGGTATTGGTGCAACTTTGGCTTTTCTAATTTTTTTGCCTTTTCTGCCATTTTTATATTGTTTTTTATTTTTTCATTTTACATCCTTCAAATCTTTAGATGTGTTTAAAACCTTTTACTGCTCTTTTCACATATTGTGCTGCTTCAGCTTCTTTCAGCTGCCTTGCACAAATTAAAAAAAAAATTCAGCTAATTTCAGCTGTTTGTGCTTCTTCTAACTTATTTCTGCTAATTTAAGCTTGTTATGCTCCCTCCAGCTTATTTCTGCTAGTTTCATTTTTTTCTACTATTTCAGCTACTATACAGCAGTTTTTATGCTTGTGTTTTTTCAGCTATTTCCAATTTTTGCACTCGTTTCATCTTTTTTAAGCCTGATTTAGCAAAAAATGTGCTCACTCCACTTCCTTCTAATAAATTACCGTACTTTTCACTGTATAAGTCGCTTCGCCATATAAGTTGTTTTGTTCAATTATTGGCAATAATTTGGAAAAATCCATAAATATGTCGCTTCGCCATATAAGTCGCACCTGACGTCACCACCGCTGACGTGACGCGTCACCGCTGAGACAACCCGGAAATGTGGACGAGTGTTTAGCTCTGTTGCAAATGTCTGCCACAGGAGTGCACAGCAAGGCTTTTAAGAAGATTAACACGGTAAAAACAATTATTTGTTTGCTAAAAATTATAGCTGACATTATAGCACAAGGGTTCCTGAGCTTAACCGTTCCTTAATAAATTCAACCGACGATGCCATCTCCTCTGCCCTCCACACAGCTCTCACACATCTGGACACGAAGGACTTTATGTTAGAATGCTGT
>JBBPBX010010655.1:19049-29372 GCA_038048925.1 Garcialebias charrua
GTCCATAACTTGTACACCATTCTCATAAACAAGTTGACCATCTGCGTCTACTCTTGCTTGTAAAACATCTGGTCTCACTATCTGTTCCTGCCTCCTCCGCTGCACCGGTTTTACACTTTTGCTACGGGATAAGGGGCGTAATGAGGAATTAGTGGAATCATCATCACTTACATTATCTCCCTACAAATCTCTGTCCCAGCTAGAGGGATTCCATCCCATTCCTAACCCAGCTACAAAAGCCTGTACTCTTCTGGGTGATACAGATAATTTCGTTTTCCTATTTTTTTCTCTTTTTAACATAGAAAACTAAACCACTGCTTCCTTAGCAATCCGGTCCATGTTTTCTAGCTGTGTAGTTAACAACTGTACATGCTAACGTTGTAATGAAGAGGCCAACTCAGCTTCTTCTAGTGCCTTTTTCTGTTTCAAAACTTCTGTTTGACTTTGTTGATTAATTTTATTCTGCCGTTTCCAGGCAGCGGCACAGACCCACAAACATTGTTGCAGCCCTTCTACAGGTGTTTTCTTTTTCACGTCTACTGCTCGTAGAACTCTTAACAAAGTCTCAGGGTCACCGTCTCGTAGAGACATTTCCCAATGCTTGGCGCATCCCGCTCCATCCCTCAAGCACAATGCTATAGACTGATAACAGGGTATTTCCCATCCTCGTAATATTTCAGTCTTTTCCTGTGTCTTATCTCCCTTTGCTGATTTTCTCTTGAACATTCCTTTGAACATTATGCAGTCTCTCTTTTCAATCCTGCCGACAATGCCAAAAATGTTCTATGAAATATTCTTTTATAATTTTTATGAATTTTTATTCATAAATGTTTTATAAAATATTATTTGTGCAGGATTTGAGAGATCATCAAAATCCTCAAAAGAACTTACAACTTCAAGAGACTTCACATAAGACACTATTTCCTGTTTAAAACAAATACTCTTTATTTTACCACAGAAAATCAATAGCAAGCAAGCCAGAAGCAAACAAGTAACACACTTACATACAATGATTAACGCTTAAAAAAAAGATTCTTACCATTTGACAGTGTGGATTAGGAGAGTCGTTTCAATCCCAAGGCAGAATGAGCGTTAAACAAACGGACGATTACTTTCATCGCCGGTAGACTCTCTAAACCCTGGGAGCTCAGCCTGTCTCTTTTTATCCCTTTAGATAAGGATTGCTTGCGAAACAGAGATTGGCCAGGCTCTTTCCACAAGCAATCACCCAGTTTCTACAGGAACTGGACATTATCTTTAGGAACTAGAGTATCTCTCCCTTACCCCTAATTTTGAATTAGAATAAATCTCCGTAGATGACTTGATCAATAAACTGACTATTCCTGTGATGATGAAATCAGCACAGTTTAACTTCTTATCTCCCAGCTCTCCAGTATTGACAGATATACACACAATGTCTGGACATTTCAGACTTTTAAGACTGATCAGAGAACAAACTTCCATCCATCCATCCATCCATTGTCGTCCGCTTATCCGGGGTCGGGTTGCGGGGGTAGCAGCACCTAAGTAGGGAGGCCCAGACTTCCCTCTCCCCAGCCACTTGGAGCAGCTCCTCTGGGGGAATCCCAAGGCGTTCCCAGGCCAGCCGAGAAACATAGTCCCTCCAGCATGTCCTGGGTCTTCCTCTGGGCCTCCTCCCGGTGGGACATGCCCGGAACACCTCACCAGGGAGGCGTCCAGGAGGCATCCTAACCAGATGCCCGAGCCACCTCAACTGGCTCCTCTCGATGTGGAGAAGCAACGGCTCTACTCCGAGTCCCTCCCGGATGACTGAGCTTCTCACCCTATCTCTAAGGGAGAGTCCAGACACCCTGCGGAGAAAACTCATTTCAGCCGCTTGTATCCGAGATCTCGTTCTTTCGGTCACAACCCAAAGCTCATGACCATAGATGAGGGTGGGAACGTAGATCGATTGGTAAATTGAGAACTTTGCCTTTCGACTCAGCTCTCTCTTCACCACGACAGAACGGTACAGCGCCCGCTTCACTGCGGAAGCTGCACCTATCCGCCTATCGAACAAACTTATTTATTCATTATTCAGCTTGTTCTTCCAGTTCAGCTACATTTCAGCATGTATTTAGCTAATTTCAGCTGTTTCTCAGCAAGCTCTTCTGCAATAAGCATCCGCACTGCATTTTCGCAGGAAATGGAATTCATCTAGTTTCAGATTGTCTTTGTAAAATTGTAATTTATCACAAAACGACCAACGTTTTTGTCCCTCTGGTTTTAATTGACCCTTGATCGGCTTCCAGCTTCGATGAGCCGCCGTCGTAGCTCAGGGAGCTGAACTCATCACTCTCATCTCTTCGAGACGTCTGATTAAAAGTGAAACTCGTGACCCCCTCGCTGAGATGACTGGGTAATGTTTCTGCTGAAGCCTGAAAGGCAGCTCAGCTTCAGAGTTGCCACGACGTAATGAAAACACAACCTGTCATGGAGGTTTGGCTGCATGCAGCATGGCCTGGCTGCGATGATGTGAGCAGAGGGAAGCAGCGTGGTTCCGTGCATAATATACTGTATGAGCAGCACTAAATAATTCAAGGCTTTTACCTCACAGTTGCTATTCCAGAGTCATTCCCAGCTGAAGCAATTTTCACTACACACTGATCCTCATCACATACAAGCACGCTCTATAGCCAGGCCAACTGCATGTACTTCCTGTTCTCATGACTCCAGCTCACTATAAGAAATTACAGGCTGTTAGACAAATCACAGGCTGTTGAGCCAATAACAAGAATGAGTCATTTGTGGCATGCTGTGTCATTCATTTCATGTCATTTTTCATCATTAGAGTGGTCTTCATGCAGCAGACAATCCCTCAGTCATTATGGAACGAAACGTCTCCGTGAAAGCCGAAGAAGCGCTCAGTGTGCTGCGGTTATTATTACTGGCTTTTTGGGTGGAGGAACCTTCAATTTAAAAGATTTGCACAATCGCTTGTGCACGGAAAGCTTCATGAAACGAGTCAGACTAAATCAATGTTATTGTGTGACAGGAACAAAACAAGTGGAGCACTGAGTGAACGAGTGGTGACACTAGAAGTGAAAAAGATTGTTCCTTTATCAACTCTACTGATGAACAAACAGCCTTACTTTTATTTAAATATTTTTGATGTTGTAAATAAAAAAAAAAAAATGTTTTGACCACTTTAAATATTTGTTCAACTCATTCTATGTGTTTGTGACATTTGTGAAGTAGGTAAATAAAAAGGTCAGGATGAAAAAATTAAAACCCTTTTTTTATGTTGGGCTATTTTAAAATGTAAATAAAAACAGAATGTAATGATTTGCTAATTTTACAAACTTATAATTGTGGGGGTTCAGTTTTCTGCAGCCTCTGGAGTTCCAAGATGGCGCCTAATCAACCACATGAACCATGCGACCCAGTCCTCTGATGATGAGCCATCAGGCTGCAGAAGATCTTTACTCTCTGCTGGAGCATTTCATACCTGCCGGGATTTATGCTTCTAGTAAACCCCTCAAATAACTGCAATAGTTAAAGTTACCGTGCACCTTCTCCGTGTTTCAGCCTCCTCTCTTGAGTTCCACTGGATCCTGGACTACTCAGAGGAAAACCTGAACTGCTTGTGGACCTCCTCAGCTGTCTGCCCACCCTCCAGCCACTTGCCTGCCACACCTGAGACACCCTCCTCCTTCATGCTGGAATCCTTGTGGACCTTCTTCCTCGCTTCGACTCATAACACCAACTGTAAGGAAGGCAATCAAATTAACCGGCATCTCTTGGAGCTCCACCATCCTGACCTCTCTCCTTGTTCCCCATCTAAACACTTAAACACGTAGCTAAAACACCCGCTTCGGATGTTATCAAACATTAAATGGCCCTTTATCAGTTATTATCATCCACATACATAGCGGTCAGATTGCCCCTCCTGTACCTCCTAGGAGGTTTAAAGGTACGTTGTCACCGTTACAAGCGATGACAGCAGGCTCCGTCTCCTTCTCCTCATCAAATTGAGAAAGCTCATAGGATGATGAGCGAAACGTCTTGTTGCTACAAATAAAGTCCAGTTGTTCTGTATTGAACGCCTTTTTTGATTTTATCATGTCCTGGACGACTGAGAATCTTCACCAGCATGCTCCGTCTTTAGCTACATGGTTAGGTTTAGAGTAAAGGGTCTTGGTTAGGTTTAGGGTCTTGGTTAGGTTTAGGCACAAGGGTAAGGGGGTTAGGTTTAGGGTTGGTCCTCTGTCCTCTGGGTCAGGTTTAAGGTTAGTTTTAGGAAAACTGTTACATAATCTGAAAAAAACAAAAACACTACACTTCCGGGTTTACGAAAGCACGCTGCCTACTCACAGCAATAATAACGCTGATAACGTTCTTTTAAACATGCTAGGAGGTAGATTGGACAGTTTCGTGGCTATATATGGTGATGATAACAGTTGATAATGCCCATTGTATGGACTGACAACATCCGAACCCGCTGGCTAAAAACGGAGCCTATTATCATCGCTACCAACGCTAACAACGCTAACAACGTACTTTAAAACCTACTAGGAGGTACAGGAGGAGCAGTCTGACCGCAGCATATGGGGATGATAAGAACTAATAATGGCCATTTAATGGCTGATAACGTTAGAAGCTGGTGCTTTAGCATACAGTTCAGAAACCTGCCTCTCTGATGGTATGGGGGTGCATTAGTGTCTCTGGCACAGACACACTTCCAGCATCTGGTACCCTCAGTACTGATGTATTTACAGACTGTTGTTAAAAGAAAAGAGGACACTCGCTGTGGGAAACATTCACCTGGAACAATGTTTGTAAGATGTGCTGCCGCCATCAAATTCAAAATAACCTGTTCTTTTTTACTTGTTTAGCATGTTCCGTTGTAGCTAGCACTTTGCCAATTTGGCTTTTAGCCAGGGTTCTGTTTCAGTCTCAGCTTCTTCAAATTTCAGCCGTCATTCAGCATTTGTTTAAGTTATAGTTCATGCTACTTATGTTGTCTGCAAACATTTTTCATGTCACTCACCTTGAAATTACAATTCATTCACTGGAAGTTTTACAGCCCTCAAGTTAAAATGCTTGCGCTCACCTTTGAGCTCCTGTGGTGGTGGTGGTGGTGGTGGTGGGGTGTGGTGGGGGGCGTAGCTGTTGGATCACATGACACGTTTTATAAATATTACCATTTCACTTCAGTTTTAAACAAGTAGACAATATTTAGATCTGAAAAATCAGAAGTCATTTTGAGATCCAGGTGTGGCGTTCTTGATTATTGAACACATAGTTCCAGAGGTTGCATTTAACGCGGCGCTCCCGGGTGGACATCACCTGCTCGAGACTAAACGAAGGTGTAAAAACCTGACATCTTCCTCCCACCTGACACCTCCAGTAGCTGGCATGTGGCGTTGCTGAGAAATGTCACAGCAAGCGGCAACGGTGCGTGGGCTCTTTGACACGAGGCGGAGGCTCTCGCTGTAAATGCATGCGGCTGTTTTTTTTATTCTGTTGCACGTCGTAAGGATGCCGTCCAGACGCAGCTGCTCTCTGATCTGTACGAGCAAAACACAAAGATTCCTAAAGTTTCACCACAAAAACAACATCAACAAATTATAAAAGACGAGCTGTAAGCCGAGGCCCCCCAGTTGCTGAGAGATTCAAACAGGGAATGTTTGTAGTTTTCCTGGACGGGAACTGAACCAGGAATGCAAGCAAACAATGTTTTTGGTGCAAAATGTTCAAGTAGGGAGGAGATCCACTGTGTATAAAAACAGAGGTTTTTTGTTTTTTGTTTTTTTTGCTTGTCAAAGGCGATGCAAAGTAAAAGATCCTGGCAAGTAACGGGAACAATTTTATCCACGTGGTGTGGAGTCAGGGGGTGGCCGATGGTGGCCTTGTCCACCATAGATTAATCTTCAACCATCCCAAAGGTCCACCCTAATCATTTGAGGAAACTATCCACCTTATTCTGCAATATGTGAGCTGCCATGACAGTCCACTACTTCCGCCTAACGGTTGTATACTTCCTGCGTAAGCTACCAGAGCAGCAGTTACAGCCTAGTCTATCGGCAGTGTATTTTTTGCATTTTTTATTTGTTTATTTCTAATCCATTGCAATGGTTACTTCGTGTTGGGTTAGTGGGTGTTCCAATCGGGGAAACGCCAAGCGGAATTTTTACTTAATAGACCTTTTACCAGTTGACGTCATCACGCACAGCTCGCCTGAAACGAGCGTTCTGATTGGACGGCAAAAAGCCCTAACCGGATTCAGGGGCTAAGCAAGGGGTCGATGAGCTTCGTAATGATAGCGAGTTGTAATTTAGAAGCTTGTTTTCTTAAAATAGTGAACAACCGCTGGTCAAAATGCCTGAACATTGTGCCGCGGACACGAGAGGAGGAAACCGCACGCCCATACACATTGTCTTAGACAGGGTTGCTTTTTTTGGCTACAGATGAACCGTGCGCGCGGGGCTGCCTGGCCTGCACCTTCACCCAGCCAGGAGCCACTAAGTCCCGGCTACACCTGATCCAGTGCGCCCTGGAGGTCCAGAACCGGCTGGACCCAGCTAGGAGCCACTAAGTCCTGGCTACAGATGAACCGTGCGCGCGGGGCTGCCTGCACCTAAGTCCCGGCTCAAAAAATCATGCATTTACTGGTAGCTTAATGATTTTAGAAGATTCGGTTAACGGTTGGCTTATCAAACGTTTTGACATTCCACTCACCTGCTCTTCAGTGGGGCCGAAGGAAGAATCTCCTTGCATGTCGCAGGTCGAAACAGGCAGAAACCCCACACACGCAGCGGAGACCGAAGAACAACGCGGTCTCGTCGAACTAGCTAGCTGCTGCTAGCTTAGCAGCTGTCCAGTAGCATTCCGCTGCGGGAGATCGTTCTCCGCCCTGTCTGTTTCCCATATCCAAGATGTAATGTAGGAACGTAATCCACGGAGCTTGGATCATTAATGTCCATGCCAGATAAAAAACGCACACACGTTGATGCTTCGTGCCGGGGTGAAATCCTGCCTGTACCGGTCACCGGCCGGCGGTGGTACGGGTTTGCTCCACATCTTCCTTCTTTTAGTCGCTCTACTCGACTTTCCCAGAGGGACGTTGTAAAACGAACAAGTCTCACCTTCTTCTTTTACTCGTTGAAGTTGCCTGGAACAATTATAAACACAATAAAAGTCTTATTTCTCCATCGCGACCGTTGCCAGTAACGACAGCGTACCCGTGCTTCCGGAAAATTCTGGAAAAATGCGAGTGCGCATGCGCGATGACGTCAACTGGTAAAAGGTCTATTCCGATAATAAGGAAAAATGAATGACCAGAGCAACCGAGGGCTCGGCCTTGCTGAGTCGACGAGTCTGGCTGCGTAATATCAACCGATCTGCTCTCGAAGACATCCAAAATATGCTCCGATCACTTTCTGTCCGGTAAACTAAAATTCTATACGAATAATTTACAGTTTTTTTATGATCTAGTGTCTCTGTTACTGTCGCTAGCTTAGCAGCGCTATGCTACATGCTAATCTTCACACCGTAAAACTCATGGCCACAAAGTTCTGGTCCCGGCCCCGTGTTTAGCCTGGACTGTTTTTTGGCTGCATGTTAATATTTTATTTTGAACCTTTATTCCTAAAACGTAATAAGCTAAGTGAAAAAGGTGTTCAATACAAAAACAACTGGATTTTATTTGTAACAGAAGACGTTTTGCCTCTCATCAGAGGATATTTCTCAATTCTCGGATGGATGAGAAGCGAAACGTGTTCTGTTACAAATAAAGTCCATTTGTTTTTGTATTGGTATTGAACGCCTTTTTTATTTTATCATGTCCTGGATGACTGAAAATCTTCACCAGCATCAGCTAAGTGACACTTTACAGGTTCTGTTATGCTAACAGAGTTTACATGAGTGTAGGGTTGATTTTGTATTTTTGTGTTATTCAGAGTGCACTGTAGAATCACTGTAGGAGCAACTGTATTTATTTTTTCTACTTTGAGTAGCAAACTTGGAGTCTTAGTTTAGACTTTGTGATGCAAAACATGACAATGCTTACTAATCTTTTTTTTTAAGGTACAGACGAGTCAAGGGTCGAGTTCCATCCAAAGAAAAGCTCCAGTGTGAGGACTCCTAGACCTTCGTCCAGTCTCAGATCCTAGACCTGGGTCCAGTCTTGGATTCCTGAAGGGTTGGCTGCTCCAATCAGGCGGTCCGACACGACGAGGAATCTGTTCATTTGTTTAAAATCAGAAACTGCGCTGGTCTCCATCATTCCTTGTTGAAGAGTGTTTTTGATCTGGTATTTATTCTGTAGCCAAATCATTTTCATTAAAAGACATAAAACCACCAACAGTTCTCATATTGTATCCAGTTTCAACTGTTTTGAATTTATAATTATAGCTTTTACTCTAAACTTTATCAGTCTCCTGGAGGAGGAAGCATACAGAAACATGCATGTTTTTATGTTTTGTACATGTCAATAAAACACTAGACTAGTAAGTTGCTAAAGAACAATCTAGGTTTTATTTATGTGCAGTAGAATAATTTCTAGGTGACATCACAATGAAACTACTTCTCATTATAGGACATTAAACAGCGTATCTTAATTATTGAAATAAAGAAGGTGAAACTTGGTGCAACTGTTTTATTCAAACTAAAGGTAAGCACACATACATTTAGGAATGCATGTTTCACAGCAACACCAAATGTACAGTATTTTCCCAACTATAGATCGCACCGGAATATAGGTCGTTTTGTCCAATTATTGCCAAAAAATTGGAAAATCCATAAACAGGTCACACTTTAATATAGATCGCACCTACGTCACCGCCGACGTAACGCGTCATCCACCACTGACGTGACGCGTCACCGCTGAGACAACCCAGAAATGTGGACGAGTGTTTAGCTCTGTTGCAAATATCTGCCACAGTAGTGCACAGCAAGGCTTTTAAGAAGATTAACACAGTAAAAACAATTGTTTGTTTGCTAAAAATTATAGCTGACATTATAGCACAAGGGTTCCTGAGCTTAACCGTTCCTTAATAAATTCACGAAATGGTCAAATCTGTTGGATTTAATATATATTAAATATACACGGAAATAAAACGGAAGCTAACACGAGACAAGTCCGTCTCTAAAACAACACATAAAAATTTTAATTTTATCTCAAATGTCTCATACAGGTCAGCAGTTTGTAAATGAACCCCATATAATTACACTCTGTAAGCAGAAAAAATATCCGCCGAGTGGTTTATTAGCTATACACAGAAATAAAACGGAAGCTAACACGAGACAAGTCCGTCTCTAAAAAAACGAATAAAAAATCTAATTTTATCTCAAATGTCTCATACAGGGCAACAGTTTGTAAATGAAACCCATATAATTACACTCTGTAAGCTGAAAAAATATCCGCCGAGTGGTTTATGAGCTATTTATCTAAATAGTATCTGTTTACGGTAGCTAACCGCTAACAACTATGCTAAAAAGATCGATTTTTTTATTATCTCAAACATCTCATAAAGCTAGTCAGTTGTAAATGTCCATACAGTGATTACATTCTGTAAGTTTGATAAAAATCTGTCCTGTGGTTCTTGACTTATCTTGCTAACAGCTAACAAACAGCAAACAGAAGTTACCTCCAGAGCAGGAGGCCGGGCAGCGACAGAGTCAGTCCGAGCAGAGGAGGCTTTTTTCGGACACATGAGCTGGAAACGGTCGGTGGACTCTCTGGAAGTGTCCCCTAGCGGACAAAAGTGTACCACTTACCAATTTTTGCCAAAATGAAAAACGGTCATATCTGAGCCAAAAATTGGTCTAAAAATATGGGAAAAAATCCACAAACAGGTCTCACCTCTCTATAGGTCGCAGGGCATGCAAATTAGGCAAAAAGGTGCGACCTATAGTCCGGAAAATACGGTACTTGAAAAGCAGATTTATTTATAGAAAATTATATTTTCACTCATTTGTTGCTGTGGTGCGTGACTGCACACAACTTCTGGACCCAGTGGAGTTTCATCCAGCTCCTGATCTTACACAGAAATACAACACAAAGGAGGAAAACAATTGAAATGCTGTTCTTGTTTCAGGGTTTAAACTTTGCAGGGGTGTCAAACTAATTTCCACCGAGGGCCACACAGGGGTGCCCAACCTTTTTTGAACTAAGGGCTACTTTGAAGTCGGCGGTTTGCCGAGGGCTACTCGTCCAGTCTCAGTGTCAAAAAACATAATTTTTCATCTCTCTACTCCTCACTTCTTTAAAGTAAATAAAACAGAACGTAATGTGTTGCTAGTTTTATTTAATTAAAGTATTTTATCAAAGTAAAAGAACACAATATTTGAAAAGCACAC
>JBBPBX010010655.1:30468-57495 GCA_038048925.1 Garcialebias charrua
AGTAACTGTTGAAATTAACCCTGAACACTTATCAAGTAATAAATACAAAATGAATACATTACCAAGTAATTAAAAATAAGTACCTGGTACTTATTGGACTGTATTGTTCCTGCATAATATATATAATGTTATGTATTGTCACCATTGTATGATCAATGGCGAAATTGGCTCTCTGCATTTAACCCATCCACCACCAGGTGGTGCAGTGGGCAGCTATTGAAAGTACCCAGGGAGTATTTTGGGGATACGGTGAGCTGCTCAGAGACATCGCAAGATGTGCAATGACTTGGGATCGAACCTGGGACTTTCGCATCCCGAGTCGGCTGCCTTGACTCTAGACCAGGGGTGTCAAACTAATTTCCACCGAGGGTCACATTAGCTCAATGGTTGCCCTCAAAGGGCCAGATGTAGCTGTAAGACAGTATAAATGTAGTTAAATTTAACTAAATGTACAGTAATGTAAATTAAACACAACTACTCCTTATTGGTAAATAACTGTTTTTTTTTACTTATTCAACTTACAAATATTACATATATATATATTGCACAGATGTAGAAATATATGTCTACTTCTTACACTGTTATAATATAAAACCCTTTTGACTTATTGATTATGTGACAATCAGACCTTTTAAGCTCTCAAGGGCCACATAAAAAGATGTGGAGGGCCAGATCTGGCCCGCGGGCCTTGAGTTTGACACATGTGGTTAGAGAGTGTTCACGCGAGGGGCCATGCAGTTCTCGGCAACCATGTTGTGACTGATAACGTGAGCTAGATATAGCTCCACTAGCATTAGCTCTGTGCAGCCTACGGGCGCCTGGCTAGTTAATGGTTTTTCAAAAGCACAGACTCGAGCTTTCTTCAGATCAGAACCACTCCTCCAGAACTGACATGAGAACTGTTGTAAAATAAAATATGTTTTTGTCTTCATGTTTCATTTGCTCCTAATTTGCTGCAAGTTAATGCAAGCAGAAGCGTATCTTGTTTGGCAAGTGTTTGTGCAAACACTACAGGGACTTTCCACTCAACCTTGAGGGGTAAGAAGAACATCCTTGTGTTTCCGGTCTGGCAAGTGTTTGTATAGCAGGGACTTTTACTTTGAAGGGTAAGAAAAACATTCTTGTAGCATGAGTTTAGGTATCAGATGAGGATAGAAAAACATTCCTGTAGCATGAGCTTAGAGATAGGCAACAGAGGAGAATATAAGAAGCAGACTTCCTCCTCCAGACAGGAACGCAGGAACAAGCTACGAGGGAGCAACTCTCAGGTTGTATGTCTCCTTGAATGCGCATTCAATGTCTTTTCTTTCTTTCCCTCTCTCCCCACTTTATCCCTGGTTCTCTTTTAAACAAATATAATGGCTTTTAGAAATAGAACAAATGTATTCTGTGACTTTTTAAACTTATGATTAATTAAACTGGTTTTTGGAACTTTAAATTATGTGCGTTTGTCGTATTTTAAGTGTATTCAGCGTATCTCTTTTTCTGATCCAAAGTGTAATCAAACAACGAACTTGGGACGAATGAGAATCAAAGCCAACAAATTTGGAGGTTCCACCGAGATGGTTGCACGCGCGGACAGGAAGGGAAAGAGCAAGTCCAGAACACTGAATACTGACCGGTCACCTCAACAAAAAAGTTAAGCAGATTCCTGTTTAAACGAAATCTGTGATTGGAAATTTTATAGGCTAAATTTATTCAGTGTGTTGGACTCCAGTAAAAAAAAGGAACGTTAAAATTAAAAGTAGAATTATAAGTTTCCAGCCAAGACTCCAGATTCCAGAGTAAAAACACGCAGTGGTCGCGCCCCCAGTGGACTGACGGGTCCATCTGGTTGAGGGGGAGTAGGGTTTTAGAATAAATATTCGCCGTCACTCCTGTAACCCTAGACTGAGTTTACTGTAAGTCTCGTTAGGTTTTGTGGCTAACTATAAAACAGTGTCAATTAAATCTACTTATAATTTGATTTATAATAAGTGGAGGCGGAATCTGGTGAGGTGTGTATTTGTATATTACCATGCGTAAAATACGTTATAATACACTAGGAATAAAGGTATTGAAAAATCAAACCCACAAACAAATAAAATAAATAAAGTGTGGGACTGAGTGAGAAATTGAGGAAAACGCGCTGACTTTCGCTGATAAAATAATCCGATACAGTTCCAAACTGGAACAGTTAAATAAAATAAAATAAAAGTAGTCACAGAATACTAAATCTTTTTATGTTCTAAAATAGTGGGGTTCCTGGCAATGTGAGGAGTCAACACACGACCATACCAATCTTATTTTACACTCAAAAGGTTCAAAAAAAAAAATAAAATATATATATATATATATATACATATATATATATATTTTTTCCATTGTTGAAGTTTTCTGGCGTCAGAGTCTCGCGTGAATGAAGTGCAAAAGTTGGCCTGTCCATTGTCTTCATGTTTGATGTTTGTCTTTTGTCAAAAACCATAAGACCAACTGTGTGAATGAGTTACAAGAAAAAAGTTCCTGTGTGAGAATTCGCAGTAAAAGAATCCTGGTGATCTGGCTTGCCCCTGAGGAACGTTCAGATTGCTAAAGGACATTCCTTTCGGGGAATAACTGTGGTCTCACTGGTTGTTCCAGTATCAATAAAGATTAATAGGCTTGGTGTGTGTGTGACATGGAGGAGAGTTTCAGCAAAAAACTTGAGAAAACCTTGCTTAAAACATTGACCGAGCAGATTAAAATCATAAAAAATGCAATGTCTTTGTCAGTTCAGGATAAAAAAAAGGAAAAGAAAAACTACTTTTAAAAAGGTTAAAAGAACTAGATCAGCACTCAGAAAAATAGCACTATAAACCTAATGTGGGAACAAATACTTAAAATCCGGAAAGAGAAAGACAGGTTGAAGAAGCAAAAACTGCAGCTGGTGAGTATGGTATATTTAATGTTGATGAGAAGCAATCTGAAATCTGAAACTAGCAGAAATAAGTCCAAAGAAGCATAATCCAAAATATCTGAAACAATCAGGAATAAAATAAAAATAAAAACTGAAATAAGGAGAAAATAAGCAAAGCTTTAATGGGCTAAAACCAGCTGAATAATAGCTAAAATAAGAGCATGGTTTTGCTAAATTAGGCTGAAAAAGTTGGATTAAAAAATGTTGAATTAGCTGAAAAAGCTGAAACAGGCTATATACAGAAATTATTAAGTTAAATAGTATAATAATTTCTATAGAAACCAAAACAGATAGGAGTCACTTATATTTGTTATTTAATTTAGTCATCCAGTTGGGTTATTCGTTCTGAAACATTTAATAAAAGTAAAAGGATGTAGGTACAGATTTAAATAACTGTTTGGAGTCAGATGAATAAAATAAGAGGACAGATTGGGGTTTGAAGAATAAAAAATAATAATAATAATGAATTCAATTTATAACGCACTTTTCATTAATGAAAACCTCAAAGTGCTAAAAAAAAGAGTAGCCCTCCCAGACAGGTCCTAGATAAATACACCTTATTTTAATCGATATTTTTCTATTGAGGACATAAAGTGAATCTCAATTTATAACAAATGGAGAATTAGACTTTAAAAAATCGACTAATAGTTCTATACCTGAAACAACAGGCCAAAATGAACGAGCCTATATTTTGACTTTGAATAAATGAGCCACTGAGTTTAACTATTTCAAATTGATAATTTAGGAGGGCATCCCGTGGTGCCGTTTAGACATAAATCCAACGAGAGGGCAGATCTTAGAAGGCTCAAGGAATGGGCTAATTATCATAGACTGTATACTAGCAAGGGGGTCTTAGAGAACAGTAAAATATATTTTCTTAAATAAAAGTAGGCTACAGTATTTTTAGGTTTCAAGGTAAATTGATTATTTCACTTTTAGGTAAACTAATGTTTTGAATCTGTTGTGCGGATCAGATTAAAAGATGCCTCTGCCGAAGGATCCATAATAAAGTTTGTTAACAGAAAATTAATTTGATCCTGGTCTGTTAATGATTTTTTAATTTTTTAATTTTTTAAATAGCCTCATTGAACAGTGTTGGTGGAACGGCAAGAGTGAGTCTTATGAATCCCACCTCATCCTTTACAGAACACATAATGGTGAATATGCATTAAGATAGGCCTCTGTCAAAACACATGCAGCATCTGACTTTTGAATCTCAGCTACTGTGGTTATTGATCAGATCGGATCAGATTTAATATGAAGGTGTGTCCAGAAACAGACTCACTGTGACTTCACTGGGAAAAACACATGGCTGGACTCATATGCAACCTTGCTCAAAGAACTTTTGAGGGGCTTACGCAAGGAACGATTGAAAACAACAAAGGCACCAAAAGAACAAAAGACTGTCCACAAAAACTTTCAGCCGAGCAGAGGCAAAGACTTTCTCAAAGAACTGTCAAAACATGGTCAT
This sequence comes from Garcialebias charrua, assembly GCA_038048925.1. NCBI lineage: Eukaryota > Metazoa > Chordata > Actinopteri > Cyprinodontiformes > Rivulidae > Garcialebias > Garcialebias charrua. Next base: position 34,875 of record JBBPBX010010655.1, read on the forward strand.
CAGACACAAATGGCCAGAATATACGGTCTGGATTTGGGGGGTCCTGACGAGAATCAGAACCCAGTGAACGTCTCACTGGGGGCTGGAACAAGAGAAAGCTGAACACGTTCTCCAAACAGACAAGAGAACAAATGGTCCTGAAGTCACTCATACCAGCAAAGGCCGCACCCATGTTGATCTGTGAGGATCTGTCGTTGATCTTAGTAGCCGGGATCAAAACTACAGTTGCTATGATGCATTTTTTTTTAATGAAACACATAGGCACATTTAGGGCCTGCCAGCGCAGGCTTCATGATTCTCAGTTATACTGTGCTCAGGTGGATCTGACGACTTGCTTTTTCTGGTTCCTGTAACTCTGTGGTGAAGCTTAAGGAAAGCAAGGGAAATGATCCCAGCTCCTGACCCTAAAATGAGTTAACTTTTATATTTTTGTTTTTGCAGGTTAAAATTTGTGTCTCCACAAACATTCATACAAGGTTTTGATAGAACTGAAGAGAGGGCAGCAGTTATCCTTGGCGGAGTGCATGTTGGGATTTTGATGTGTCACAAGGGGTACATTTTGGTAAACGATTATAAATTTAAAGAAAATGAGAGGATATCATAGATTATAGTTAGCTATATGGTTGTGAAAACCGAATTAGAGGTGGCAATAGGCTAGGTTTTAGGAAACATTTTTCTGGGATCCTGACACTAGTGTTCAGGTTAAAGGATGGTAAATTTAGACACAGTTTCCAATTTAACAACCAAATAACTTTGGCGTGCAGAATACAGAATTGAAACAAGGTAGAGTTTTGTTTCAAAAGGGGGTTTAAGAGGTTGACAGATGTTTCTAAAAATAAAAATAAAAAGAGAGAGGTTGAAATTGGTCCCTAGAAATAACTAATTAGAAATAACTAGATCGTAAATGTTTCCTAGAAACAACTAGGTTGAAAAATGTTCCTAGAAATAACTAATTAACTAAAAGATGGTAAATACATTTTAGTATACAAAGAATAATAAGGATAACTGATAAATTGGCGTTATAAACAAAATTCACTTGCGTCGATATTGAGGCGGCATCGGTCTTGAACGTTTTATTTTCTTTAATCATGTCATGGAGGAAGGAGTATTGATGCAAGCATACTGTATTCCTAAATAGGAAGACAACTTAGGAAAGGGTTAGTTCATTAGTTATACAGAGGTTTTAGATTAGGAATGAACAAAATCGTCACTCATACAGTATGAGGCGTCTTAAAGGTGTATATGAGCAATTAACAACAATGTTAAAGGTTTATATGAGCAATTAACAATAATGTTTTTTTTCCTCTGTGAAATGTGTGTGAAGCAGGATGGGGGACGCCCCTTGGAAATGTTTCCTGGCCTGCAGGCTCAAACCACTCAAACCTGAAGTGGACCTGATCAGAGGGTGTTTAGAAATATGATGGTTCTGTAGATTTACAGCAATTGACTTGACTAGACGACATGTGACTTATTGACGAAGAAGGTGTATAGAACCACAGGTGTACAATGTTTTGTGAATTATGCTCTGCCGCCGCATGCTATGTTATTTATATACGTGTAATTTCTGCTATAAGCCGAGTGAAAAGGTACAGTATTTTTGTAAGTATGAACCGCCTAAAAAACTACTCATAATTAACCCTAATGAAGATTAAGTCTCTCTCAAACCCAACTAACATGCATGATTCATTCTTTGTACTACTGATTTATAATTTATTGGGTGTTGTTTGCTGTGGCACATTCTGTTTATTATAGGTGGTTCTTGGAAATGCTCCAGCTGAGAGGGTAAGGATGGAACTCTATTTTTGTTTTATTGCACATTTCCGGGTATAAATTTTAATAGAACATTGGAGAAATTGGCTTACGTTTTAGAATTTGATTTATCAGCACCATTGTGAGTGGGTTTATGGATAGACAGTAGAGAATAATTTAACTCACATGGATTTACCCACATTTGAGCCTTCTCTCAGATGAGTGAATTGGGTTAAACCAAGAAGGCCCTGTTGTAGTCTAACAAGTCGAAAGTTTGTGGTTTAGATTTTCTCAACAGATTTTACAGGAGGCAAGACCAGACAGCCCTGGTCAAGTACGGACCCGTGTGGGGTCGCTGAACGCACACCACAGGCAGTGCGTGTCAATGCCAGGGGATCCACACGGTTCAGTGTGCTCCAGTCCGTGAACCAGGAAGGAGCTAAGAGGATCGAGCGGGACAACAAGAAGAGCTCGCATTCGAACTCTTGTGCCTTGATAGACCCAAAGTAGCCGAGTAAAGTTGCGTGCGAGGCCCAGAAGGACTCTGTTTTATGGGGCCGCTCGGTGCTGGAACATCCACACATAGAACAGACACCTAGAACGATAAAAACATTACATATTAGAGTTTCACATAACACGAAGAAAACTCAGGGACATAGGAGGACATTCCCCGAGCAACGCCAGGGGAATGCCCCTGAGTACGTGTGGCACATTCAAAAAGTATATTAATGTTTCTATGATGGTGATATAAATCTTGTGTTCTTTCTCTATTTTTATGTGTTCAAGGGAGACAACTGCCTTGCTGCTGGAGGAGGAACTTGGGAACTTAAGGTTCATAATTCTGCAATATCCTAAAGCGCTTACTATTATTATCGTTCATAGTTTGCATATATATTTTTTTATATATTCTACAATTTGCATATTAATCGACTGATTCAAATTGTCCTCCTAGAACATTTCTGCGTAATCCCTGGGAAAGATGTTTGCGAAGTTCATAGACATAAGAGAGAGTATGGCGCGCACCAGAAAATGTGTGATTTTATTTCTTGAGGTGGACCTCAGGAATTGAGGTCCAAAGGGGGTTTTGTTGTGAAATAAAATATGTTTTTGTCTTCATGTTTCATTTGCTCCTAATTTGCTGCAAGTTAATGCAAGCAGAAGCGTATCTTGTTTGGCAAGTGTTTGTGCAAACACTACAGGGACTTTCCACTCAACCTTGAGGGGTAAGAAGAACATCCTTGTGTTTCCGGTCTGGCAAGTGTTTGTATAGCAGGGACTTTTACTTTGAGGGGTAATAAAAACATTCTTGCAGCATGAGTTTAGGTATCAGTTGAGGATAGAAAAACATTCCTGTAGCATGAGCTTAGAGATAGGCAACAGAGGAGAATATAAGAAGCAGACTTCCTCCTCCAGACAGTAACGCAGGAACAAGCTACGAGGGAGCAACTCTCAGGTTGTATGTCTCCTTGAATGCGCATTCAATGTCTTTTCTTTCTTTCCCTCTCTCCCCACTTTATCTCTGGTTCTCTTTTAAACAAATATAATGGCTTTTAGAAATAGAACAAATGTATTCTGTGACTTTTTAAACTTATGATTAATTAAACTGGTTTTTGGAACTTTAAATTATGTGCGTTTGTCGTATTTTAAGTGTATTTAGCGTATCTCCTTTTCTGATCCAAAGTGTAATCAAACAACGAACTTGGGACGAATGAGAATAAAAGCCAACAGAACATTTGTTAAATGTATCATTATCTACAAACGAAGCAGTCACTTCTGGCACACGGGCCCCAGGCCTGTTAAGCTAACGCTAGTGAAAGCTAGCTCTCAATACATTGAAACAAGAAGTCCTGAAAAATAACTAAAAATCAACAAAGGGCAGAAAAAAATAAATGAATAAATAACACTGTTTAAAACCACTCTCCTGATTTCAGCTTAATGTGAATTCAATCCGAGTCGATCCGAACCAAATCCGATTAGCTTAGCACAAACCCGAAGAACCTGGCAGAACCACAGCGATTCACGTAATTTAAAACACATCAAAGAATGAAGCTCAAAACAAGAGCCAGCAAGGACGCACTAGAACAAAGTCAAGAAACAGAAACACAGTTTAACTAGGATGACTCGCCTCTTACCTTTTGAGCTAGCAGTTAGCCCAACACGGTCGGGTCACGTGGCTCAAATAAAACACTTAAAATAAAGCATGTGAAACCCACAAACGACCAGAATACAATGCTAGCAAACAGTTTAAAGAGCAGAAGAAAACAGTTCGTAGTAAGTGCGAATCGTAGGGTTAAAATTTTAATTTCTCTGAAGTGAACTCTCGCCAATCAACCGGAATTCCCACTTTCATCTGCACAAACAAGCACATAACAGTTTGAAGAGTTTACTTACAGTGCAAGAAGTTAATCCACCGAAGGAGACGTCTCTGTAGCTGCTTCCAGCTCGAACGACGCCCGTAACTGAAAACTGGTTTTAAAAAAAGCGTGCGCGCAAATGAACATCCGCTTAGAGGGCTGATTCAAATGAGGCAGGTGGAGCAATCCAAAACGCCTGAAGCACCTACGTACCACGAATCACGGCCGGACCCGATACGTTGCAGTGTAGGGGGTCGCTCGAGTGTCGGCTGAATCCCTGCTTCGGAGCAGAGCTGCGACTGAGGTGCAAAACGTAGACACGCAGAGCGGACGAAGGACGGACTTAAACGAGGTCCGCCCCGGAGTCAGCTGCTATGAGGGCACTGTCGCTGCCTCGTAGTCCTGTTTACCGCAGCTAACTGGCTAGCTTACCCCCACGTTTAGCCCAGCTAACGGGGGTACTTCACGAACAGTACGGTTGAAGAGGAGACGAAATTTACTTGTTTAGCGCTGCTAACAAGTGCTCTTCCACCTCATCTCTCGGTCACCAACATGGCACCGGAGAAGAGTAAGAAGAAATCGTAGGCCCCCAGCAAGGACAGGAAGCTGGGAAGCCCGGGTTCACGACCATGTCCAAGTGTGTGTGGGTTCTTCATTTCCGAGACGGACACCCACGAAGCCTGCCCGATGTGTCTTGGCATGCGGCACGCCAAAGCGACGCTAGCCAACCCGGAGTCGTGTCCGCACTGCAGCCGACTCCAACAATCGATACAAGAAAAAAGAGTGGAGTTCCTGACAAAGATACTGGGGAACTCGAGCGCAGCAAAAGACCCGCTCCTGTCCGAGGCCCTTAGACCTACGGCGGAGCGGAGCAGGAGTCTGACGACATGGAGGACGTGGTAGGACTATCCTGGAGCGAGCAGATGTACATGCTCCAGTAAAAACAGAGGAGCCTAACGACGCAGGACTCAAACATGACATGTAGGACATGATGTTGTCTGATAAGATCTCGCTATCAGCCTCCGGCGAAATTTCTGACGATGAAGCGGAGCAAGGCCTTGAGGAGGAGGCGGAGGACTTCTCACAAGAGGCCATGACGACGCCCGTCGAGGTGGACGGTTCCACCCCAGCTCTGTTCGACCTGTGCCGCAGAGCAGCCGAGTCTTTGAAGGTGCCGTGGCCTGCTCCTCCACCACGACAACTGGTTGCAGTGATGGCATAGTTACATTGAAAAAGTAACTTAGTTAAGTTACTGATTAGTCCTTGGGAAAAGTAACTTAGTTAAGTTACTGATTACTTGATTTGGAAAGTAACTAAGTTAGATTACTAAGTTACTTTATTAGTTACTTTCAGCAGCCGCTGACAAGAACCCTCTGTCACAATACATAAAAAATTTAAATGTTTTAATAAAATAATTACTAATAAATATTCAAAAAACAAAATACAGTAGTCTTTCTTGACTTCACTAAACAAATAATATTTTTACAAAAAAGACTTATAAAATGTTTATTTTGAAAATGTGTCAAGTAAACAATACGTTTGTATGAAAATAAATAAAAGCATGAGCCACTGGCCAAAAGGATGGTCCAGCACAGAAGATCAACATCATCAGGTCAGGACTCTGCAGTCTACACTCATCTCCAGGCCAGCGGTCACTCTTTCAGGGATGAAGATGTTCACATCCTTGATAGAGAGGAACGATGGTTTGAGAGAGGAGTAAAGGAGGCCATCTTTGTGAAAAGAAACCGTCCATCATTAAACAGAGGTGGAGGCCTCCAGGTTCAACTGTCCCCCTCTTACAATGCTGTTATTGCTAGTATCACTCAGCCCTCTGTGAATAGCAAACAACCATCAGGGTGCTGCTAACTATCCATTGTTAGGCTGATGGTCCTCCTTGATCATGTGAGCAGCTGGTTTCAGCTGTCAGCAGCAAACTGGTTCATCCACTGTGAGAGGGTGCTACAGTATTTATAAGATTGAGATGAATACAGCATCTCAGACTGAGGAAGTCTTTTGGACAAAAGATAAAACGTTTCTACAATTTTTTTTGTTCTGTTTTGTTTTTTGAATGTCCAGAGGACCAGACTTAGCATTTTTAGATTTTTCTACCTGGATTATTGAGCATGCATCAGGGTCATCATCACACGCTTCTTAGCTGCAGGTGGATGTCCCTCAAGAGGAAAAAGACAGCTGCTTCCTCTGTCTCAGACTGGAAATAACACAAACAGGTAAAAAAATAAAAATAGTTAATAAGATTATCATTTTAAATTAAAAAGGTTAATTATTAATAAAAGAACAATACCTCTTCTTGTGGTTGGATCTCTCGGTCATCATCAGGGCAGGGATTTATTCAGCTCCAGGACTTGTTGACATCAGTTTTTTCATAAAGTGATGAACTTTTTGGCTGGTGTTGACATGATGGACATGATGGAAGACGTGATAGAGACGCTCAGTTAATTTAAAGCCTGCACATCATCAACAACATTTCAGACGTAGATCCAGAGCTTTAAAAAGTCCTACAGTTTGTGTTATTGATCTGGACTGATCTGACCTACCTGAAGGCTGTTTTAATGCTGCTGCTCTGTTAGCAGTGTTTACAAGCTGCTGTTCTTCGTTCACGTTCGGATCACGTCGTAAATCCGTTCAAGTTAGACGTGTTGTCTGCTGCAGATCCAGTCTCCGTGAAACAAAGTCCACACACCGTTTTGGATGTGCGCTCGTGTTTTTAACAAGAAAGTCACAACGTTCCCAAACAAACAGGAGACCGCAGCGAGATGCTAAACCTAGCTTAATGCTAACGTGTGCTACAAGACACCGGGCGGTCGCATAGACTGACGTCACTCCTGTCTTTTTTTTTTAATCGCTCCCCCCGAGACGCATTGGCGAAATAAAATAAAATTACAGTTCTACAGAAAATGACAAAAAAGTAACGCACAATATTTTGGAGTGAGTAACTTTAATCTGATTACTGGATTTTAAAATAGCAACGCGTTAGATTACTCGTTACTGAAAAAAGTGGTCCGACAAGAGTAACGCGTTACTTTGTAACGCGTTAGTGACATCACTGCTGGTGGGGAACTACTTTCTCCTGAGGCAGCAGACCTCAGTGAGACACAAACTGCCGGTGTTCAGACGTTTTAACGGAGCTGACGAGGTCATGGTCAACTCCAAGAGCACCGCTGTCCCTCCCACTCTCACAGTTCTTGGACCTAGAAAACATGGACCAAGCGGGGCTGTCTCACATCCCCCCATGGACGAAACACTAGCAGCGTACCTGGCGCCAAAGACTTCGGTGAGCAAACCAACACTTCCTAGCAAACAGTGTCGGTTCTCGGTGACCCAGCTGGAAAAGATTTATTGCACACAGTGCCTCGTGGCCCGCGCACTCAACACAGTGACCTTGCCACAGGCGTACCAGGCCGAGAAGCTGCAAGAGCTGAAGGAAGCCACCATGGCAAAGTAAAAGGTGGCAGAGCAGTTGGAAGAGGCCCGGAGGACAGCAGACTTTATCCTCCGCCTTTTGGGCACAGCAGCTATCGCGATGGGCAAAAGCACGGCTGAAGCGGTTGTCGCCCAACGACACCTATGGCTCACCCTCACGGAGCTGCCAGAAAACCAGCGCTCTACCTTCCTTCAACAAGCTGTTGAACCTACTGGCTTGTTTGGAGGAGCTTTGGACAAGATCCAGAACCGCTGTGACCTGAAGAAGAAACAGGAGGAAGCCCTGAGGGAGGGCATGCCAAGACGGCTCCACTCTCACTCCAGAGAACATAATGGCCACAGAGGCGCACCTCCATGGCAGCATTCGCTATCCCGATGCCGGCACACAAAAGACCCACACTTGAGGCTGAACAGCGGGCGACACCAGCGGCTGAACAGCGCAGACGCGCCTCACAGGGACAACAGGCTTAGTCGAAGCACCGTTTTGTCCCGAGGCAGGCTGGACAGCCCAGATCCTTCTTAGCAATGAGAGAGAGGAAGCAGAAGTCAGCCAAACACTGCAGCTGCTTCCAAAACATTCAGAGTGTTTCCACCCACAGGGAAAAAGGAAAGCCACACAGTTTCAAACCACGTCGGAGCCCAAGAGACCCCGATCGAATAGACAAACACGTTTGTTGACACACAAAACACATTTCCCCATTTGTACAATAAAAGGGAAATGTGGTCCACAANAAAGAGTGGCACAGCAGCATATAAGTTAATGTACACAGTATATGTATGAGGTAGTTGATGTTGGTATATAGGCAAAGTGGCATATGAAGTAAGGCACATAAGGCACATTTGGCATCCTTAGATAAGGCTAGTCAGAGAATGCTGTATATGTATCTGCAGTAGTGTAGATAAAAGTAGTGTAAATGTAAACAGTAGTAATAAATGTAAAGCAGTAGTAATAAATGTAAACAGTATTAATAAATGTAAACAGTGAATGTAAACAGTAGTATGACTATAGGCAGTAATGTAATACAAACATTAGTGCAAATATGAGAAGTAGTGCAAACTGAATGAGCACATGACCGAGAGTTTAGTGAATAACCCGTTTGATGACACAGAGTCCAGTGTTAAAATCTTTGTGTTGAGTGATAATGTGTGAGAAAGTTTTTTGTGTTAAGGCAGTTCAAATGGGAGGGGAGGCAGAGCAGGCAGAGTGTTTAGCATTCTGACTGCCTGATGAACAGAGCTGTCTCTCAGTCTGCTGGTTCGAGCCTGGAGACTCCTCAGTCTCCTCCCTGATGGCAGCAGTCTAAAGCAGCTGTGTAGTGGGTGTGTGGGATCACCTGCCATGCAGTGGGCTTTCCGAGTGAGGCGTTTGCTGTGTAAGTCCTGCAGTGAGGGCAAGGAGGTGCCGACGATCTTCTCAGCTGCTTTCACGATGCGCTGGAGGCTCTTGCGGCAGGATGCAGTGCATGCACCAAACCACACCGTGATGCAGCTGGTCAGGACACTTTCTATGGCTCCCCTGTAGAAGGTGCACATGATGGAGGTTGAAGCTCCAGCCCTTTTCAGCTTGCGGAGAAAGTAGAGGCGCTGGTGAGCCTTCTTCGCCAGTGCTGCAGTGTTCCTGCTCCAGGACAGGTCCTTTGAGACGTGCACTCCCAGGAACTTGGTGCTGTCCACTCTCTCCACTGCGGTGCTGTTGATGGTCAGAGGGGCATGTTGTGCATCCCTCTTCCTGAAGTCCACGACAATCTCCTTTGTCTTCTCCACGTTGAGAGTGAGATTGTTGTGTCCGCACCACAAGGCCAAGCGGCTCACCTCGTTCCTGTAGTCCGTCTCATCGTTGTTGCTGATGAGACCTACCACTGTTGTGTCGTCCGCAAACTTGATGAAGTGGTTGGAGCTGTACGATGGTGTGCAGTCGTGTGTTAGCAGGGTGAATAGAAGGGGGCTCAGCACACATCCTTGTGGGGCCCCTGTGTTCAATGTGATGGTGCTAGATGTTTTACTCTTGTCTAGATTGTGGACATCTAACCATGACCGCATTTGTACATCAATATGAACGTCAGACTTGGAGGTCATATAGACTGGTTCACAGTTAATCTTATATGACTATAAATTTGCAGTTAGACAATTTATTTATTAAGAATGTTGTTTTTTTAATAACATTTTTAATGCATTTCCTCAATTTTTTTATTTACAGATTTAACTACCTTATTATTTGTTGAAGAATATCATTATATTATTATTATCATCATCATCATCATCATCATCATCATCATCATCATCATCATCATCATTATCATCATCACTATTATTATTATTATTATCATTATTCAATTTTATTCTGCGTTACTGCAGGTATGAGGTGAAACATTCATTTTCAGTAGGTCCTTGTGAAGTTGTTTGCTTTCTGCCATAGAAACACTTTGTAACCAAAGCGTTATGATTGGATTGGGGGAAGTAGAACGTGATCATGTCCCAACCAATCAACGCCACTCTTGCTTTGCCGCGCTTCGTTAAAATGTAGCTATTTCCTTTGTTCATCTGTTGGACTCAGTGCTCAACTGGCTACTAAACTTGCTTTTTATTAGACGTCGACTGGTCTGGACGATGACTGGACATTCAGAAGTTGAAGGTAATCGGTTCTGTTATGTTTATTTGTTAGATGTTTTAAGCTAACGTTAAACTAACGAGCTAAAACTGGTGTGTTACGTTGCTGGGGCAGATGATTTGAGGCAAGTAAAACTGCAGGTTAGAATATGTTATTTTAGCATTTAAATAAGCCATATATGCTACAAGTTTTTTTTTTTTTGTTTGCTTCAAGTTGCTGGATGGTTTTTCAAGGAGACAAGGCCCCGCGTCCATGCGCATGTTTGCCTCGCACAGGGGCGCAACTACATATTTTTGAGGTGGATGCGAAAACATCAACCCCCCCCCCCACACACACACACGCATGCTCCTTTTTACCTGCCGCCTCATACAGCTTTCCTCCCTTAGTCATGCACTTAGAAAATATAGTAGCAATATTACAGAATTTTTTAAATGTTACATATTCTATCAGGTGATCATTTCAATCATAAACAAATAAGAAGTTTAATAAAGTACAACTATATAACAGTAGTAGTAATCAGTGCTCAACATTTTATGTAGCAAAAATATGAAATCTTAACAGCCTGGAGTCCATGTCAGAGTTTTAACATTTATGACATTTAAACTGTTACTTTCCGTGAAAGAAGACAATGAAAGATGGTCATCAGAAATTCAAACCATCATGGTATACAGTATAGGTTTTTGTTGCCTCCCTAATGTAATTATTCCTACCTGATGTCATCACTTGTCTCCTCTATCACTGACCTCGTGTCTGTCTCCTTCACCCTTTGTCTGTGGCATTCTGCACTAAGTCATATGGTCAAAAAAGCATTATATATTAGTTGTAAAAATTACAGATCTTAATACAGTTTTTAAAAATAATGTTTACATGTTATTGCTTGGGATTAAGTAGCTGTTCCCTCACTTCCACCTGCATTAGACCAACCTGTTGCCTTCCCCAGTCTGTCCTGATTCTTCCTCTGTCATCTTCTCTTCCTTCTCTCCATCCTCACAGCTGAATGACATTAATTTTGTGTTAAGTAGGTTTAAAAATACAGCAGTCAAACCACAATAGAAATGAAACTTTAATTTAAATGATCTCCTTGTTGGATAACAGTTACTGACTGGACATTTCATCTGATCTGACTTACCAGATACATCACAACACACACCACTGTAGTGATATTAAATAAGACATTTAAACTCAAGTGTCCCTCTGCCAAAAAGGTTGGTAACATGGGTCACCAACCTTTTTGAGTCTAAGGGCTATAGTGACACTGAGGTCTAATTTGTCTGATACACACATAAACTTGTACAACTCATCTTTAATTAAAGAATCAATAATAATAAATGCACATATGAGTGAATAAATTGCAGCACTGAGGGCTAAGCGTTGGAACATATCTGGGAACTGCTGCCATAACAGTTTAGCTTTCCTGTGTTAATATTTCCTGAGTTTTATTTAGGTCATTCTTACACTTAGTGTGTGGATGTATGTGTGACATGTATCAAATAGTCATAAAAATATGAAACAAATCGTGTCAGTAGGGGAGGCAACATTTATTTAACAGCCAAATATGGGACGATTCTGTATTAGGCTAGCTTTAGCTAACCTGAATATTTACAACCCTTCTGTCCTGCTAAAACACTGACGGCACTTACCTACTATTTTTAAACCACATTGAAATACTTTTTTTTCATCCTGTCAACATCTTTAACCTCCTCCCTTTTCCTTTTTCTGTTTTGCGCCCTAGATAGTTTTTTTTTCTGTTGCTCCTAAGTCAAGTGCACGAGTGGTAGTCCAGGATTTAAAAAAATTAAAAAACAACGCGCCTGAGTGTTCTCTTAGGGATGCGTGTTCACAGCCACCTGTGTGTGAAAGGAGAGCAGAGAGATAGGAGGAGGGAGGTGAAGGAGCAGGGGGGGCACCTAATCAGTGCTCTTCCCGTTTTTGATCATTTCATGCAGTTAAAGAAAATGCCTGCTAGAAAAACATCTTTTCTAGAGACGGTTTTGGCGCCCCCTTTAGTGAAGCGCCCCTATGCCTTGCATAACCTGCATAGTGGCTTTTTGCACCACTGCCCTCGCATCTCCGTTAACACACATGTACTGACCAGCCAGCAGAACAATAACCGTAGCCAGGCCGAAATACGAATTTACTTGAAATACGTATTTCTGCAACATTACTGTTTTTTGTGGATTTTATACAAACGTCTTTTGCTGGAAAACTGCATTTAACTACGACTGAATTCCTCAGCATATTACAATGCTGTTGCATTCTGAAACCAAGTAATAAAGGAATTCATGTGAAATGCATTTTTTTGTGTACTTGGAGTCTCTAGGAGTGTAGAAAAGTTTAATTTCATTTATCCTAGTTTGAATGTTATATTTATTCTTTAGACCAGATTCAGTCTCCTCCTACTTCCTGTTCCTCCTTATATAATAATAATAATAATAATGAATTCAATTTATAACGCGCTTTTCATTAGTGAAAATCTCAAAGCGTTACACACATTGATTGTTACACACATTCATACACCGGTAGCGGCAGACTACCATGCAAGGTGCTTTCCAGTCCTACCGGGAGCAACTCGGGGTTAAGTGTCTTGCCCAAGGACACAACGACACATGGTGTGGGGAACCGGGATTCGAACCGCCAACCTTCCGATCGGGGGACGACTGCCATTACCACTACGCCACAGTCGCCCCGATATATCTCAGCTCTTCATTGCACAAATGACTAATGTAGATTTTGAATGGTCTCAAAACACTATACTGTAGTGACACACAATTTTTGTTCATTTGCCCCTTGTTTGTTTTTTCTTTTACAGAGCTTCGAGCAGTTGTGAAACAGTTGAAAGATGTGGTCGATCGGATCTCAGCGCTTGCTTCCATCCACTCAACACCAACTGTACAGACACTTGTTGTTCCACCCATCTCTGTTCAAGTGTTGTCTGTCCTTGATGACATGGTAATTAACTGAATGCATGGATACTATATGTTATTGATCCATTTGGGGAAACATTACAATACAATTTCTTTTTACATCTTTTGATTGCACACATTGATGATAGATAAGAAGTGATATGATACCCCTTGATGGTATGCAATAAAGCTATAGAAAATAGGCTTAGGCATATTTATTGCAAAGATGAATATATACTATATATTTCCAAATACTGTAAATAAATGTTTAATCATTATTTGGTTAACAAGATCCATGTGTTTTGCAGGTGCCTCTTGTGCCTGATGTAGAAGTCCCAAGGCGAAAGCTGAAGTCTCTACAGACTACCAGCTCAGCCTGGCTGGTTGGAGATCTTGCAGTGCTCGTCTACGGGAGAGAGTTATTGGCCAATTGAAGTTTGACTGGGAGGCAATCGGGGGCTCATAAAGATGTGGAGTCAAAGCCTTTGGACAACACAAAGCTTGATACTTGGTGAGTGTATATAATGTAGGACAAAACTCATTCTAAAATCCATTCCTAATGTATTTCTCGTTTTATGAACAAATTACTTATAATGTTCCATGCTTTGCTCCGTTCACGGTTTATGATGCAGATTCTGATACAATCACCTAAAAATGCCATTCACTGATACCATATGGATTGGATTGGATTTGGTTATGCGCTCTTTAATAAAAAAGTTTACAATCAAAGTTAAATGCATGTTATTATTCATAGTTGTTAAATCAAAAATATCTGAGAGCATAACTTGTTGGTTTCTTTTTAAAGGGAACCACTATTACTTTTAACAGTAGACTTTAATTGATAAACTTTTATTTTAACTGTAAAATAATGACTGTAAAAATACTTTAGGGTGTTTAGTTTTGTAAATTTTTAAAATATATTTTAACATGGACAGAGCCATTTTATTTACACACAAAGCGTACTGTGTAAATGACGCACGTAGGTTATCAGCTTTATCCACAGCTTTATACACCCTGAAACTTAATTTTGGACAATATCTGATGATCAGTTATTTTAAATGAACCCATAGCGCGTTGACAGAGAGGAGAATGTAGAAACGAGTCAGCCTGAAGCTGAAGCTGCAGCTGAGGTTCTTCCATGAAGCAGCTCTGTTGTCCTCCAGCCACATTTTCAGCTGCAGGCTGACTCGTTTCTACATTCTCCTCTCTGTCAACGCGCTCTGGGTTCATTTAAAAGAGCTGATCAGATATTGTCCAAGAATAAGCTTCAGAGTGGATAAAGCCGATAACCTACGTGCGTCATTTACACAGTATGCTTTCCTTGTAAATAAAATGGCTGTGTCCATGCTAAAATATATTTTAATTTTATATAAAAAATATTGAAGTTCTCAAGACCTTGATTTATGACTTTGTAAACACATCTTTCAGAATACTTTAGAAAATAATTTTTAGCATATAAATAGTATTGTGCAAGTATTGCTAAGCAAAATTACAAGTGTAACCTAACAATTACAATGACAACATGGTATTAGTTTTAGAAATTAAAATATGTTAACTTAAATGATAAACTAAAATGTAAACTAGAAGTAAATAACAAGTGCATTGGGAGTACATGTATATGAAAAAGTGTACAAGTATATAACAAGTGCATTTTGAGTATAAAGAAAAGTATACTAGTGGTATACTTTAAGTATACTTCAATGACTCATATAAATATTTGGGTATCCTGGTCGATTCGCATCTCTCTTTTAAACTCCACGTGGGAAACCTAGTGAAGAAACTGAAAGTAAAACTGGGTTTCTTTTTCAGAAATAAATCATGTCTAACACTGAATGCTAGGAAACGCCTTGTATCTGTGACTTTCCTTCCCTCCATTGATTACGCCGACATTCTCTACATGAATGCTCCTACAAGCACCCTGCGGATGTTGGATGTTGTCTATCATGGTGCACTAAGATTCATAACTGGTTGTGATTATCGTACCCACCACTGCACCCTGTATTCACTGGTTAACTGGACATCATTAACCTCACACAGACTCTTCCACTGGTACATTTTCATCTTTAAATCACTTCTTGGTCTGCTGCCCTCATACATCTCCTCCTACATGTCTTTGCGTGAGTGCAGCTACAGCGTGCGCTCTCAGGACATGATTACCTGCAGTGTTCCGTCAGTGAGGACTGAACTTGGAAAAAGGGCCTTCTCCTACTCTGCTCCTGCTTCATGGAATATCTTACAAAAAGATTTGAAGCTCTCGGCCCTGACCTCTCTAAATGATTTTCAGAATCTGTTGGAATCCTGGCAAAAACCAATGCAGATTTGTTCCTGTTTTTGATTTTGTATATCTACCTTATAATGTTCGCTAGTTTTTGCTACTTTTCTTTTTCTTTTGTTTATTGTTCAATGTATTTGTATCATTGCTGTTCATCATTCTTTAGTTTGTAGCAGGTCGCTTTCGTAAATGAGCCCTCGAGGCTCAATGAGATTTACCTGACTAAGTAAAGGTTGAATGAATGAATGAATAAGTACATTGAAAGTCTAATTAAAAGTATACTACTAGTATACTTTAAGTATACTTTTTATAAACTAGAATTGCCCAATTTAGTACAATGAAGTATACTTATATTATACTACAAGTACACATTGAGAAGTATACTTTATATACTTATACTTGTACTCAAGTATACTAGATAAATTAAACTTCAAGTATACTTCTTTTTTGCTAAGGGTAAGCTACTGTTATTCTGACCTTATTCTAGGTCAGGTTTTTGGAGTGAGTGCAATTTTCACCCATCCACATGTTGCTAAGAAGGAAGTTGATGGGGAGCCCCAACCCAAAGGATAGAACAAGAAACTGGTAGACAGTGACCCCCACTGGTCACAACAAACGAGAACTTGAATGAACTCATAATTCATACATGAATTTGACTTGCATCGGACATCCTGAGAAGCTAAAGATCTACTTGAGCTTCCTTTGGAGTCAAACGTTGCTACATAGATAAGCTTATTTTCTTACCTTGTATTTTCCATCCTACCCTACATTTTATTTTATTATTTTGTAAATATTTGATTCTTTTGTTATTTTTCCAACATGCTTGCAATTTTGCTTATTTTTATCATATATGCAAACTGAATATTTTATTCTATTCAGTAAAATGTATTTCTTTTCTATAACCAGTGTGCAGTTTCTTCTGTTGTTACTCACATCTAGGCTCCCAAGAATCCAGAGTCCTCTGATCGGGCACAAAATTTCTTCCTAGGTGTTAGTATTGGTAATAGTAGTTAGTTTAGTAACCTACTTTTACCTGATCAGCTAACTTGTAGGCAAAGTCTTGTACTTGAAGTATCCCACATAGTGGGTTACACGACACCCTTAAAATATGTACATTTTCAGCAGTCCTGATGCGTCCAGCAAATTTGGTGAGTTTTGGGATATGTTAAGCCCCTCAAAAGGCCAATTCCTTTGACGGAAAATGTTCAGCTCTGGCCTGTAACACTACGATTACAATAATCCTTCACAGTGCTTTGTTGCTCGGGCCTAACAAGGTTTTGGTTAGCTGGATGTGCTAAGATTCTTTATACTGTATTTGGAGCCAAACTTTGGGGTAACTCTATGTAATAAATATAATTCGACAAATGATCAAATAAAAAAGATAAATTGTATTAAATGAGGGCAGCACAGTGGCACAACTGGTAGAGCTGCTGCCTCTCAACGAGAAGGTTGCCGGCTCAAATCCCGGTTTGAGGGCTTTTCTGGGTGGAGTTTGCATGTTCTCTCTGTGCATGTGTGGGTTTTCTCCAGGTACTCAGTTTTTCTCCCACAGTCCAAAAACATGCATGTTAGACTGATTGGTAACTCTAAATTGTCCCTAGGTGTGAGTGAGAGAGTGAATAGTTGTTTGTCTCTATGTGTCCCTGTGATGGACTTGTGACTCATCCAGGGTGTACTCCGCCCCTCGCACTGTGATTGCTGGACATGGGCACCGGCGACCCCCGTGACCCAAAATGGAAGAAGCGGGTAAAGATAATGGATGGATGGATGGATTGATGGATTAAATGGCATAAATATGAGGAAGTATTATAAATATTATCCATTGAGTGAAATAGTAATTTTGCGGCACAAATAGCTCTGGCTGGCAAAAATTTAACTGATCTGCTTTGTTCTTTTAACTACTTTTGCAATTGTCTAGCTAAAATTATCTGTAGCATCTGTTTTGGTACTTTCAGAAACTGTTTTGCTATTTTTAATATTTCTTAAGCTAGTTTAACTTTTTTTGATTATTTTAGCTACTGTTCGGTAGCTTAAAATGAGTGTTCTACTGCTTTTTGCAGCTTATTTCAGCATGTTTTCTACTCATTTTAGTAATTGTTCTGGTTGTTCAAGTATTAGTTCAACAAATTTCAGCAAAGGCATTTGACACTCTTCATTCACACTGAATTTTTACAAAAAATGCAATTTCTTTTTTGATGAATTTTTTTTTAGGTAATCTATGTTAAGCCAGCATTAGATCTTAGCTTCTGATTTCAAAACAGGACTGAGAGACATCTAACTTTCTCTTCTTACATAAAAAATGCCGCATCAGAAAATAATTACAACAAACAAACAAAAAACAACCCACCTATTTTCTGATGCAGCATTTTTTATGTAAGAAGAGAAAGTTAGATGTCTCTCAGTCCTGTTTTGAAATCAGAAGCTAAGATCTAATGCTGGCTTAATATAGATTACCTAAAAAAAACATTTCATCAAAAAAGAAATTGCATTTTTTGTAAAAATTCAGTGTGAATGAAGAGTGTCAAATGCCTTTGCTGAAATTTGTTGAACTAATACTTGAACAACCAGAACAATTACTAAAATGAGTAGAAAACATGCTGAAATAAGCTGCAAAAAGCAGTAGAACACTAATTTTAAGCTACCAAACAGTAGCTAAAATAATCAAAAAAAGTGAAACTAGCTTAGGAAAGATTAAAAATAGCAAAACAGTTTCTGAAAGTACCAAAACAGATGCTACAGATAATTTTAGCGAGACAATTACAAAAGTAGTTAAAAGAACAAAGCAGATCAGTTAAATTTTTGCCAGCCAGAGCTATTTGTGTCGCAAAATTACTATTTCACTCAATGGATAATATTTATAATACTTCCTCATATTTATGCCATTTAATCCATCAATCCATCCATCCATCCATTATCTTTACCCGCTTCTTCCATTTTGGGTCACGGGGGTCGCCGGTGCCCATGTCCAGCAATCACAGTGCGAGGGGTGGGGTACACCCTGGATGAGTCGCAAGTCCATCACAGGGACACATAGAGACAAACAACTATTCACTCTCTCACTCACACCTAGGGACAATTTAGAGTTACCAATCAGTCTAACATGCATGTTTTTGGACTTTGGGAGAAAAACGGAGTACCTGGAGAAAACCACCACCACCAATAAATAAATAAATAAATAAAGATTGTACTCACAGCTCCTTTCCTCAGTGGTCTTGGCTGGAATCTCCTCCACGCATTCAGCTAGAAACCAGCCCATCTGGCCGCGAGCGCTGCCCTCCCAGAACCCCCCCTCACCGATGCTTAGAACTGGAGAAGAAAACAGGCAGGAAGGTAGAAAGGCATACACACTTAGGATACAAGGAAAGATTGAGAAATAATTAGAGGAGGAACTATAAATAAATAAATAAATAAATTAATTAATATATTAGTGCTGGGCAAAGATTAAACATTTTAAATGATTAATTTCATTAGTATGCACAAAACTAAATTATGACAAAGATGTTAAAAACATTTTTAAGGTAATGTTTTATATAAAAAATGTTCAATACATTCAAAGGGCACTTTCTAACAGCAGTGTTTTCCTAACAGTTAAAGTATTTCTAATAACATAAACATGAACATAGCAAATATGAAACCAAAGCTATTGGCCAGGGCAAAAATATTTTTAGTTTAATTTAGAGATAAAATAAAAATCCTTCAAACCCAAAACCACAATCATAACATATCAACAAATTTAAATTATATATACTGTATATATTTTTTTCTGAAAAGTTACAAGAATAAACCTTTTTAAATCAGGAGCATCATGACCTGATGCTGCTCAATAATCCAGGTAGATGAATCTAACAAAGTCAGGTCTTCTGAACAGGTTCTTTGTTGAAACGTTTTGTGTTTTATTCAAAAGACTTCTTCAGTCTGAGGAGGTGCTAAATACTCAGTCAAATAGCACTCAGCCAGTTTCTGCTAGCCAGAACCAGTATTCACATGTAAAAGGAGGACCATCTGTCTATACATAGGAGGACCACATATAGGTGGTGGGATGTGTGGACAATCTCACATCAAGTGCCCTCTCTCATCAAAGTCAAAGTCAACTTTATTGTCAAAACTGCAATATGTACAGGACATACACAGGATTGAAATTGCATTTATCTCTGTCCCTCGGTGCAACAGTAACCATCTAAACACTAATAGACATAAGCATAAAATGAAACAATAAAAGTGTAATACTGTCCTGAGTTTTTGCATAGTAGTTTTTGCATAGTAGTAGTATGAAAGTATGAAAAGTTACACCAACACTAAAACACTAAACATTTATTAAACATAAGCATAAAATGAAATAACAAAAGTGTAATACTGTCCTAAGTTTTTTGCATAGTAGTATAAAAGTGTAAAAAGTATATCTATAAAATAAAATGAAAGTTCTGGCATTGACATTTGAAATAGAGTGACAAAGCAGCATATGAAGTTTATGTACACAGTATATGTATGAGGTAGTTGATATTGGTATAGAGGTAAAGGTAAAGGTAGTCCTGTGTAGCATGTAGACATTTAGGGTTCTGGGTAAGATTTGGGGGGTGAACGGGCACTGCATGCTCTCTGGGAAGGGGGTGGGTCTGTGCCAGTCGTCGCCTCATCCCCCTATTTTAAACACACTATATAACAACATGCATCAACACCTTATTTGAAAGGGAGGAGGAAGGAGTGGGGTTTTCCCGTTAATTATTTATACACACACACACACTGATGGAGAGATTCAACAATTTATCATATAAAACTTATTTTATTGATGTACTCTTAAAAAAATCATTACTTAACTCTCTTTCTAAATTCTCTCTGTATGTAACAAACACTTATCTAAAGAGTGCGTGCAGTTGTCTCCTTGACACAGAACAAGGACGCCTGTTGGACCAGCTCATGTTTAATTACAGAAAATGTTCTGACATCACGTTCTGGTTGGTTTTTGATATTACGTTCTTGTATGCTCATGTAATATCTGAATCTCACCTTGTCCTACTTTTGAGAGAATAAAATCTCAGCACGCGCTGACCAAGTCGGACTTGCTTCAAACACGGTTGAGCCTGGCTCCAAGCGAGTTTGAAGTGATATCCCCTTTGCAAAGTGTGACTGTTTTATAATTATTTCTTGTTTCTTTGTGTGGTTCTTGTTCTAGGTGAAGGTGTTTAAATGAAGGTGTTTACAAATCCCTATCATCACACACACACACACACACACACACACACACACACACACATAACTTACCTAAGTCCACATTGGGGACGCATGTTTTAACTCCCTACTTTAGGGGACACCCCTTTCTGAATGGTTTAGGGACAAACTGCTAAGTGGGTTTTTTTACTCTAAATTTACTGAAAACAAAGGTCACCTGAAAATTTTGTTTAAATCATTTTTTGATAAAATTGTTTTTTACCCTCACATTGGGGACCGGGGAATTTTTTCATCCACTTTGGGGACTTGAGTTTTACACAGATACACAAACTGATTAAAGTCACCTTTGGGGACCTTATATCCATTTGGGGACTTCAGATTTACATAGATACACAAACTGATTCAAGTCACCTTTGGGTACCTTATATCCCTTTGGGGACTTTAGATTTACACAAATACACAAACTGCTTAACGTTACCTTTGGGAACCTTGTATCCCTTTGGGGGCTTTAGATTTACACAGATACACAAACTGATTAAAGTCACCTTTGGGTACCTTATATCCCTTTGGGGACTTTAGATTTACACAAATACACAAACTGCTTAATGTTACCTTTGGGAACCTTGTATCCCTTTGGAGACTTCAATTCAATTCTGTTTATTTAAAAAGTCCAAATCACAACAAAGTTGTCTCAGGACACTTTACAAGAACATTCACACATGTAGAAAAGCAGCTTAGTAAAGAAAGTTTTACATAGGTTTACACAGATACACAAACTGAGTAAAGTCACCTTTGGGTACCTTAAATCCCTTTGGGGACTAGTCATTGT
This sequence comes from Garcialebias charrua, assembly GCA_038048925.1. Taxonomy (NCBI): domain Eukaryota; kingdom Metazoa; phylum Chordata; class Actinopteri; order Cyprinodontiformes; family Rivulidae; genus Garcialebias; species Garcialebias charrua. Next base: position 56,197 of record JBBPBX010010655.1, read on the forward strand.
TTCATATACATTTATTTCAAAACATATGTAATATGAACAAAACAGTGTACTGCAAAAGTGCATTATAAATTGAATTCATTATATGCAACCTTGTACAGGTAGTCCCCGATTTACGAGCGCTCTGATCTACGAGGTTCCGGACTTACGAGCTGGCGAATTTTTGGAAAAAACGCAAAAAATACTGAGTTTTCCTGTGTTTTTTCACCACAGTTCGTTAGCTAAACATGTGGACACACGTTTCCGATCATTTTTATGCACTCATAAGCAGTTTTTCGATGAAAAACGAGTGTTTGTAGTCGCGCTAGCAAAACCGTTCCAATTTACGAGCGAAATTCCGGACTTACGAGACACGTGGCGGCCGTTCCAAATTACGAGATTTCCGGTTTACGAGCGCCTCATTGTAACGGAACTCGCTCGTAAATCGGGGACTACCTGTATTAGTTTATATTGATCTGGCTGGTTGTTCTTGACTTTTGAATTGGGGAAACCTTGTTCAAAACAACCCAAAAATAAATGCTGCACAATATACTGTATGAGCAGCAATGCAAATGTGAAGACATACAGAAAGTACTCTAGATCATCAATATTAGAATTTCCTTTTATCTTTTCTAGCTCTATTGTTTAGCTTTGTGCCAAAAGTAGTTTTTTACCTTATTTGGTTCAGCGGTCTGTTATCCAGCCTGAAGTTAGATAATCTGCACAAATTTAAAGACCATTGTTTAACCCAATTCTGAGCCACTTCTGTTGATGTGTGATAAACTCTGTTTTAGTTCACAGTTGGACCTCTGACATTGATGTTTTCCATTTTACTTCTGCTTAAGTATAGCACTTGCATAATATTTTTTATTGAATATATGTTCACAAGATGTTTCCCCCTCCCAAAAAATCCCCCCAAAATATTTCTCTATATCACCCTCTTGAAATAGATTTTTCTTCAATTAATGAAAATCATAAATAAATGTATTTTCCTCTGATATAAATTCTTCCTAACTTTTAGTAGTTTTTTTTAAACTAGAGACCAGCCTATTGGATTTTATGGACCAGCTTCTGGCTAAAGATGATTGGTTAAACATGTCAAAAATATTTTCCCAAAAGATTTAACAAATTTATAGTCTTATTTCAGATTTGTTTAGTATAAAATCATGTGAAATTTGAGACAATGTCAGCCCAAGAAATACACACAGAAGAAAAATAATTCCAACAAAAAATGATTAACTTTTTTACTAACAATTTCACAACTCTATTGAAACACTCTGAAATTCAAATAATCATTGGAAAAGAGCATGAATCATCAGGACA
>JBBPBX010010656.1:13674-28427 GCA_038048925.1 Garcialebias charrua
TTAATTAAGCTTTGACTGCTTATACCATAACCATTATTAACGGTTGGAGGACGCGCGCGGTTGAGGGGGCAGAAGATCGGAGCTGAGGAGCCATCAAAGCGCATGCTTCCCCTGCTTCTGCCTGCATTGAACCATGCTCGGACATGTCGGATATTTTGTGATCTCACCTGTTTGAGTCGTCGGCCGCGTGCGTCCGCTGAGTGCAGCGGCTGAATGAACATCCATTTGGGCAGATGGATCGCTGGCAGGAGTCCATCCGATCCTTAACTGAACTTTATACCACTTTCAAGGCCAGTCAGCGCGCGGTCAAATGGCCACATGCAGCGGGTGCTGTATGGCAAGCCGTGTTTGCATGTATTGGATTGCGGCCGCGCACGTCCCTGACACCATAAAAAGCCAGACACCGACCCGGCCCACACATTAAGCACGTTATTATGGCCCAGCCCAGTCTGAATCCGGGTCGAGCGGGGCCAGGCTCCAGGTTAGAAATGACAGCACTAGATGGCACCACAAGAAATGAGCGCATTGACCAAGAGATATCGGAGATGATGTTGCAACATGGCTACAACAGGAATGGTACATCCAGACCGAACGGCTTTTCAACGGCAAAAAAGCGCGAAACGCCTCAAGGTGGACGCACTGGACCCAGTGGTGTCCAGACTGGAATGTGAAGCGGCGGCGTCGTGGCGGCGGGGTGTGGGAGGAGCGTCTTGATTCTCTTTCCGGTCTGATGTGTTGTTGTTCTCGTCTGTTCTCTCTCCGCCAGGCAAGGAGCTTTTTATTTCTGTCTCTGTAAAGCAGACTTGACTGGTCGTAAAGGACTTGTCACGAACACACAGCTACAATGAGTTTCTCTTCCATAGTACACGACTTTGCGGGTTTTTTCTGTGTCCCACATACAAAACGTCACACAGTTGCGCAATACCCATCCCCTCGTTTCCGCGTCACATAGCGGACTCTCCCCCTCTCTCCTCCCCCCCGACTCTCCCTGATTGGTTGACACACGCGTTCACGAGGCGCGTCCCCCATTGACTTTGAATGTAAACTGGACGCTCCTGCATTTGAAAACGCGTTTGGTCTGGGCGTACCATTATAAGCAGTGCTGAGATAAGCTAAAGAAATTCAAGTGAGAGGGCAATGAAGGACCACAATATGCAGAGTGGCTTGAACGGACAAGTTACAATCCTGCCCACTTTGCATTGACGATCCCACCTACAACGTGGGGAAACAAGTCACGGTGGTAAATCACCTACACCTGAGAAGTACTGAGGAGCAGAGAGCTGAACAGAGCCGCACTTACCAATGGCAAAGTGGCATAAGCAAATCCTACTGGTTTTCTCTGGTGTTCAGATTCAGTGTTAAATAACAAGCAAAAATTTGTGTGTGTGGGGGGAAATGTCAAATTTCTGCAGAAGCCAAAAGTGTTGTTTTGTCAACAAAAATAAGACTGATCCTAAAGGATTAAGTGTTGGAACAGGTACTCTGGGAATAAACATTGTGATTAAGGTCACCAGTACAAGTATATTGTGTTTACACCACAGTGACCTTGTGGGTGGTGATGAGAGTTGCCTGTCAGGTGACTGTGGGAGGTCCGGGGTTCTTTAGTGCAGACACGCTATATCCAAACAAAAGAAGGAAATCTGTCACCTCTGCCCCACTTTGTCAGCACCCCAAGCTGCTCCACCGCACAACTTTGTCCTTGTTGCCAATAAGCATGTGCAACTCTCCAAGTGGGACCCGTCTTGTTTTTGTCCAAGTGCTTCACTAACCTCATGTGGCTCCTCATCTGGGCCCAAGTGGTTGTTAATCCTGTTGACAATAACAGGAAGAAACTTTGCAAGATTTCCACATTTCTTTTTCTGGACTGTCAATTAGTTTCACAAGCGGCTCGATCGACCATCTGTGTGCCTGCATTGTTTACTTTCTCTGGACACATTGATTTTAGGATGAGATTAGAGCGTTTCACTTTGTCCTAATAAAAACTTTTTCCAAAATATAGGTTGTGTCCTGATTTGATCAAAGATCAAACAGAAAGGAGTAGCAGCTTAAAACATTTCCCATGTTGCCACGTTGGTGTTTTTTATTATTATTCTATTTTTCATAAGATTAGCTACATTTCTGTGCAGAGAAACGACAAAAATTGGCATGCCAAAACATTTAAGTTTGTCAAATGATCTAAGACAACTCATAAATATACATTACTGACTAATAAAGACATGTTTTGCTAAAAATATTACAGCTTTAGTGCAATCCTAAATCTGCACTCTGGTGAATTCTGACATTATCTCCTCGTTTATATAAACACCCTTCACACCTTCCTTTCACAGGTGCTCCAGTCATCGCCTCCTTCCCTCATTTCTACCTGGGGGAGGAGAAATATGTGGCTGCCATTAAAGGAATGTCCCCTCAGAGAGAGCATCACCAAACGTATCTAGACCTCAACCCGGTAAGACACGTGCAGGACCTCCGTTCATTTGGCTACTTTTACACTACTGCACAGTTTGTACTTGCTAATATCTAACCAGGCTGAGTCGGAGTCGGAGAAGTTGAAGCTAATGACAACATTGCTGTCCAAGCACGTTTCTGCATAAACAAACATGACCGCAAACTCCTGACCAATCACACAATATTTGGCACAACCTCCTGTGAGAAAAGTTCATCCAAGGTCCTGTGTCGAGAAGGGGTTGGCAAAGTTGCTCTGCAAACAAAATTACGCAATTTTCGTCACGCAAATACGACAATAAGATTTGATTTTGCTGTTTCAGATGGAGTACGCTGAGCCCTTCAGTCTTCCCATGGTGGATCAGCTTGTTTAATGGTGACAGCCAAAACTAGTTGTTCACATGTAAAAGGAAAACCATCAGCCTAACGACTGATCTTTAGTTCCCTGATGGTTGCTTACTGTTCGCAGGGGGCTGAGTGATACTAGCAATAAAAGCATTGCAAGAGGGGGACAGTTGAACACGGAGGCCTCCACCCCGTTTAACAATGGACAAGTTCTCTTCACAAAGATGGCCTCCTTTACTCCTCTCTCAAACCATTGTTCCTCTCTATCAAGGATGTGAACATCTTCATCCCTGAAAGAGTGACCGCTGGCGTGGAGATGAGTGTAGACCACAGAGTCCTGACCTGATGATGTTGATCTTCTGTGCTGGGCCATCCTTTTGGCCAGTGGCTGTTTAGTTTCCCTGATGTAAGACTGATCACAGCCCTCCTGACACTGAACAGCATACTTACACAATATTACTCTGTTTGTGCCGGGGGACTGGATCTTTGGATGAACCAGTCTTTGCCGTAATGTATTTTAATAATAATAATAATAATAATTAATTCAATTTATAACGCACTTTTCATTACTGAAAATCTCAAAGTGCTACACATATATTGAATGCTACACACATTCATAAACCGGTGGCGGCAGACTACCATGCAAGGTGCTTTCCAGTCCTACCGGGAGCAACTCAGGGTTAAGTGTCTTGCCCAAGGACACAACGACACATGGTGCGGGTCCCGGGAGTCGAACCGCCAACTTTCCGATCGGGAGACGACTGCCATTACCACTACACCACGGCCGCCCTTCAGTAATGTATTTTGGGGTTTAAAAGCCACTGGGACGTTGTGTTTAGAAAATAAACATCTCAATGTCTCTGAAACTCCCGCAACATACGGAATGACCACTGGTCTGGGTCTGGGTTCCTTCTTTTCACCTGATGGCTGGCTGGAGTCCTGTTTGGGTTTTTTCTCTGCTTTCAAAGCCCAGTTAGGATATCCACATTTCTCTAGAGCCTGTTTTGTATGTGATTTCTCCTTCTGTCTGGCTCCTGAGTTAGTGGGGACGCTTTCTGCTCTGTGGTACAGAGTTTTGATGACTCCTAATGTGCTCAAGTGGGTGATGGGAGTCAAACCACAAGTTTAAAAGAATTTAAATATAGTATGTCTGGGTGGGTTTGTGGTACACATCAGTTTCCAAATGTCTTCCATCAGAGACTGAGACCTCACAGCCCAAGAAAGCCAACCTGCCATTTTTTTACATCTTCTTGTGTGAACTTGATATATTTATCCACAGAGTTGATGTGATCAGTGAAATGTTGGACTTCCTGAGATTTAATTTTAACCCAGGTGTCGTCAGCACACCTGAACCAATGACTCGGTGGTCTCCCTGAAAAGGACGCCAAGGCTCTCTTTTCTACCTGCTCCATGAACAGGTTTGCAACAGTGGGAAAAACTGGAGACCCCATAGCACACTTATGATTCTGCCTACCATATATGAAGACTGCAGGCACAGTTTCAAGAGTTGTCACTGTTGCTCTGTGGAAACTCATCCTGTTGCTTTAGTCTTTTGGAGAAAAGACAAAACGTTTCAACAAAGAACATGTCCAGAGGACCTGACTCAACCTTGTTAGCTTTATCTACCTGGATTATTGAGCATAAACCAGGATGTACTGCACTTGTTCTTGGTTGCACATGTTTTTTGCAGTTTGATTTAGAAACATGTCGAAGAATCCCTTCTCACAGAGCAGTGTGAAAGAAGACCACTAAAACATACTGCTACTCCACCTGCTGGCATACACAGAGTAGTGCAAAACTTTCAATATCATGCAGCATCAAACTGCAAGTGTGTGTGTGTGTGTGTTTATGGGTGGGGGAGTTGGCATGGGTGTTTGTTCATTTGTAGGTAGCTTTAGCAACATATCTTACAAACTGACACAGATTTTCATAAAACTCAGAAAGTACCAAACTGACATGCACTTTCAACCCATTAACTAATGGAACCCCATTCAAGATGGCTGCCACAGCTAAGCATCACTACCCTAGACAAAAATTGCTATTTCTCAATCACTTTCATCCACACAGAGCTAAAATTGGGTGTGCAAGTAGCTGAGAGTCATTTACAACCATTTCTCTGAGGGCTAACACGTCACGTGCTCATGCATAACATGACTTTTGTGCAGTCTTTCGAGGCATGCAAGGTCTTTAAAGGTGCAGTCTGTAAGTTTCTGTAGAACGCAGCACTTAGAAAAAATTTCAACAGGGAAAGCATTCTGGTCCCTCCCCCTCAGAGCCATATGGCTCTGCTCCCCCTTGCTCTGCTGAAATTCAGCTCAGCCTCCTTAGCTCCGCCTCCACTGCATGTTCTGTCGCAGCCGCTGCCATGTTCTGTGTTTATATGTTAATAAAACGTTCTAAAAAATAAAATAAAAACATGGAGCGCTGGTCCAACACACCAGAACACCAGGAAATCTGCAGAGCCTCGCGCAGCCACGTTGAACCCGAGTTTAATTCGCTCGTGACAAATTCATTAATTTCCTCATTGTTTCAGTCATGGAGTCAGCGGAGGAGGAAGCGATCACTTGACTTTTGGCAAAAAAACAAAAGAAAAGTCCAGATCAGGGATGAAGAAGGGGAATTTAATACATTTGTGTCACATACAAAACAGTTTTGCATCGCTTTGCAATCCTTTGAACGAGAACGTGCGCGGCCGCTGGGGCTGGGACAGGAGGGGGCGTGGGTTAGGGGCGTGAGAAGCTCTGTTTTTATTGGCTGGTTAAAAACTCTGTTTTTATTGGCTGGTTAACGGCGGGTCACTGTGGGTTTTTAGAAATGCTTTTAGAGAAGCAAGGGGACTATAGTTTTTTCAAAGATTACTTGTCTACCATCAGTCTGTCAGGAGATAGTGACAGAGTGAAGAAATATGTTAAAAATATATTTTAAATATTGTCTTTATTTGAATTTTTTTTTTGTCAGTATGGTCATTTTTGGCCCATTTGCATTCATGTGTGTCTGCATTTTGCTGACAGACTACCGGAGTGATTGTGCGTGCAAACAAAAGAGCACAAGTGAACGTCTTGATCAGCAGACTCACTGGATTCCCGTGAGTATCTTTGTTCGAACATATCTAATAGTACTGATATACAATATGTTGTGTCCTGTAATATGAATGGTTTTTCTTTTCCCTGTGTTCCCAACAGCAAAACAAAAGGCCTGAATGACACCATCTTTCCTGTTATGTTCCTCAATGAGGTGAGAAACAATAGTTATACACTTTTGTTTTGTAATTGCTGACATGTATAGTTAGGAGTAGTAATAAAGTTGTTTTAATGCACAGTTCAACATTTTGAGAAGCTAATGTTTGAAGAAAGACAAGAAAACAGGTTGTGCAGAATGAAACTGGTCAGCAGCTTTTAGTTCAGCTGAGCTCTGCTTAGAAGAAACAATGAAGAAAAATATGAGTTTGTGTGGTTTTGCTTGAGGTTCCTCTATATACTATTTCTCCACAGTCCAATAATCAAACTGTTTCATAAAGTAAAGTGCTATGTTGTCATCATTGTATGTTCCCATACTATGGCAAAATGGGTTCTCTGCATTTAACCCATCGCACATGGGATACACCTAGGTGGAGCAGTGGGCAGCTATGTAAGCGCCCGGGGAGGAATTGGGGATTAGGTGTCTTGCTCAGAGACACCACGACATGTGGGAAGGGCTGGGGATCGAATCTGGGACTATTTGGTCATGGGTCAACTTCCCTGCCTACCCCTTTGGTGATTTTACAGTACATTGATTGCACTATACTAGGTGTTTGGGAGCCTGCATGGTTATTTGTCTTTGTATTTTCTCTGTGATGGACTGACTTTTCCAGAGTGTTTCGAGTCAAAGTATACATGGAAAATAGAGAACAGGTTGAGAATTGCAACCTGATGTTGCCTTGCTGCTTACTAGTGTCTTCATTCAAACACTTAAATAAATAGATTTTCTCTGTGTCTTAGAAGTAAGACGTCCAAGTGATTCCTGAACTTAAAATTGTCTTCATGCTTTTAAACTTTGCTGCTTAATCTAGATCAATGTTTCCCAAACCGTTCAGGTTTTGATGGACAATGTGACTGTGGTAGAGATTTGTGACCATGTTTATTGCAGATGAAGCATGTAACATGCTAATAAGCTATTTTATGAGACACCTCAACTATTATAATTTCTTTCATCAGTTTATGACTCCTGCTTTTTTTTCTTGAAACAAATGTGCCCCCCCAAAAGAACAAACAAACAAAAACATACAAACAAACATACACACACACATACACGCATACATACATACACACATACATACATACATACTACACATTATACATAAATACATTACATATTTACTGTTAAAGGTTCAGTATGTAACTTTTCTAACAATATATTTTTAACATATTTCTTCACTCTGTCACTACCTCCTGACATACTGATTTTAGACAAGTAATCTCTGAAAAAAACTATTGTCCCCTTGCTTCTCTAAAAGCATTTCTAAAAAGCCACAGTGACCCACCGTTAACCAGCCAATAAAAACAGAGTTTGTAACCAGCCAATAAAAACAGAGCTTGAATTTGAATCAGCCAATAAAAACAGAGCTTGAATTTGAATCAGCCAATAAAAACAGAGCTTGAATTTGAATTTCAGCAGAGCAAGGGCAAGAGCAAGCCTCAGAGCCATATATGGCTCTGAGGGGGAGGGACCAGAAACGTGTCTCTGTTCAAAATTTTCCTAAGTTCCAGCGTGTTCCAGAAATTACATACTGAACCTTTAAAGACCGTGTAAAGTGAAATTAAATGTGTGTTTTTAGTTTGTCACATGGCATAAATATGTGTTATTAATCACCCATATAAATCTGACTGATTAAAAACATTGTTTACCTTATAAAATTAAGTCTCAAAAATCATGAAAAAACATGATTTTGCCTTGCCCTGGAACGCTGGGGGCGTGTCAGTGCGTGGGCGTGGTTTCAGCGCAGCTGCGCTCGTGTCCTGCTCCTGAGCTGACTGTGGAGAGGCAGACAGCAGAGCCAGTAAACCTGCTCTGTTTTTATCTGAGTTCTGTCTGTAACAGCTACTTTTTCCAAGAGTTACGCTGTTTTTGTAAATAGTTTTCTTGTGTGTTTTTAATCTGGAATGAATAAAAAAAAATAAAAAAAAGAGTTGTACCATGCGGGAATTGAACCCGTGGAGTTTGGGACAGAAGGCAAGCGCTTTATCCATTGACCTATCCAGGCATTACAGATACTTGGTATAAAACCACGCGGTATAAAAACATGTTATGATTTGTACGGGTGCCCTGACCATTGCGACATCCAGGGAAGATGCACGAACGAGGCATAATTGATTAGCTAGCTAACAATGAACAAAATATCTATGCTATTGCTATCTGATGCTATCTGCGATTCGCGAGTGAACGGCTCCACCGAGGTGAATTTATACGGCTGGAGCTGCAGGGGGTGGGGCTATACTTAAGAAGACCGCGTGACGAAACGCGGTCACATTTAAAACACGCCTAAAAAATCCTGAAACAGAAATATCTTTATACACAGTTTGCTCTATAACTCCAAAATTAATTGAGCTACAATTTTGAGACTTTTTACTCATTTACAAGATTACAATTATGACATTTATGATGTTTATTGAAGAAAATGTTGAAATTCACTTTACACGGTCTTTAAGCCTAATTGTAATTTGGAAGATCATGCTCTTTCATGACCCACAATGGCGTCCTGACACTATACGACTGATTGTGATAGTTTCATAGACTGAGCTTGTATTCATCATGATAGTTTCATAGACTGAGCTTGTATTGATCACGATAGTTTCATGGATTGGGCTTTTATTGATCACAATAGTTTCATGGATTGGGCTTGTCATGATAGTTTCATATTGGGTTTGTATTCATCATGATAGTTTCATAGATTGGGCTTGTATTCATCATACTAGTTTCATGGTTTGGACTTGTATTGATCATGATAGTTTCATGGTTTGGACTTGTATTATCATGATAGTTTCATGGATTAGACTTGTATTGATCATGATAGTTTCATGGATTGGGCTTGTATTGATCATGATAGTTTCATAGATTGGGTTTGTATTCATCATGATAGTTTCATAGATTGGGCTTGTATTCATCATACTAGTTTCATAGATTGGGTTTGTATTCATCATGATAGTTTCATAGATTGGGCTTGTATTCATCATACTAGTTTCATAGATTGGGCTTGTATTCATCATGATAGTTTCATGGTTTGGGCTTGTATTGGTCATGATAGTTTCATAGATTGGGCTTGTATTGATCATGATAGTTTCATAGATTGGGTTTGTATTCATCATGATAGTTTCACAGATTGGGCTTATATTGGTCATGATAGTTTCATGGTTTGGACTTGTATTGATCATGATAGTTTCATGGTTAAGATGGTATAGTGGTTAGGGCGTTTGACTTGGGACCCGAAGGACGCGGGTTCGCGTCCCGGCCACTACACACCTTGGGGTGTCTATGAGTGCACACCTAATTCTCCAGCTCCCCGAGCGCCCTCTGGTTGCTCACTGCACCACCTGGGGTGGTTGGGTTAAATGCAGAGACGAATTTCGTCTGTGTATGGGAAACATACGCAGATGACAGACAAACACATTATTATTATTATTGTATTGATCATGATAGTTTCATAGATTGTGTTTGTATTCATCATGATAGTTTCATAGATTGGGCTTGTATTCATCATACTAGTTTCATAGATTGGACTTGTATTGATCATGATAGTTTCATGGTTTGGACTTGTATTGATCATGATAGTTTCATGGATTGGACTTGTATTGATCATGATAGTTTCATGGATTGGGCTTGTATTGATCATGATAGTTTCATGGATTGAGCTTGTATTGATCATGATAGTTTCATGGATTGAGCTTGTATTGATCATGATAGTTTCATGGATTGGACTTGTATTGATCATGATAGTTTCATGGTTTGGACTTGTATTGATCATGATAGTTTCATGGATTGGACTTGTATTGATCATGATAGTTTCATGGATTGGGCTTGTATTGATCATGATAGTTTCATGGATTGGGCTTGTATTGATCATGATAGTTTCATGGATTGGGCTTGTATTGATCATGATAGTTTCATGGATTGGACTTGTATTGATCATGATAGTTTCATGGATTGGACTTGTATTGATCATGATAGTTTCATGGATTGGACTTGTATTGATCATGATAGTTTCATGGATTGGACTTGTATTGATCATGATAGTTTCATGGATTGGGCTTGTATTGATCATGATAGTTTCATGGATTGGGCTTGTATTGATCATGATAGTTTCATGGATTGGACTTGTATTGATCATGATAGTTTCATGGATTGGGCTTGTATTGATCATGATAGTTTCATGGATTGAGCTTGTATTGATGATAGTTTCTTGATCATGATAGTTTCTTTTTTGGGGGGTGGGGTGGGGGGACTTTTATTGATTCTGTATTGATGTAAAGCTTATCCTCTGCAATCTAAATATTTCCAAAAAAGAATAAAATGATTAAATCCAGAGCATCTATTATAAACTTAATTTCCACAAGAAAAAGTGATACAGCAAGACACAAGTATAATAACTCAGGTCATTTTTTAAAGTTGACTAAGGATTAAGACCACATATTTAAGAAGATTAAGACCACATATTTAAGAAGATTAAGACCACAGTTTATAGTCTTTTAATGTACACTGTCTCCTAACTCACAGAGTGTGGTGATCGATGATGCATCTGCAGAGAGAGTGCACAAACTACTGACGATTGTCAGTCTGGTGTCCAACTTTCCGCTCTTTATTGTTGGACTGGGTGGGATCATGCTACTCATCTTCATCACCCTCCTCATCCAGGCCCATCAAAAGAAGGTATTGCCCCCCACTTCTCCCTTCATATAACCTCAACAAATTACATGTTGCTTCTAATAAGTAATTTGTGTTAATTCACATTGTTCAATTGCTTAACCACCCACTAATGGCACTGTGCACGTGCTTATCACTTTGTATCTCTGTGCAGAAGGAAGTTAAGGGCATTGAGTTTTCCAAGGCTATGTATTCTGTAAGTCTTAATTTTTTGTCTGTTTTGCTTTTTCTGCTTTAATTTAATTTAAATTTTCTTCAATCTGTCGTATCACTCATGGCCTAAAAACGCACAATTTTTCTACATATTAATACACAGAATAAAGAAAAGCTTTCACCTCTGGTTTTAATAAATTAATATCATTTCCCAACACTATACTTAAAAAGGATGTCTTCTCAATGCAGCGCCTTCACCTAAAATACTGTTTAAAAGTTTTAGAACCAACCTCAATTTTTTTTACATTGCTTCAAATGAGCCATGTGTCTCTGTGATATTTTTAAAATGTCTTGATCAGTAGTACTCCAGTATTTTATAGATATTTTACACCAATTTTTATTTATTTAACTTTGACTGCTTTTAAAAGCTGGAGAAATCAGGACACCTTTAGAAAATTAAAAGGATAAATACAAGGTATGTTTGGCTCTATGGATGTAAAACTGAAAGTAATATGAGAGCTTTCCTTGAAGGAATATCTGTTTTAGTAGCCATTTTGATCGAACCTTGAAAGTAACATTACAGCCAAATTTCACACCCTAATGCTAGGAAGCCAAATCAATCCCTGTCTTTAAGAAACTGGTTAAGGTTGAATTGTTAAACAAATATAAATGAATGTATTTAAATGAGTAATATATATACAGTATATATATACAGTACAGTAATTGAAAATTAATTGAGTTATTTACTTATTATTATTTATAGAAAAATGTGTCTAAATTCTTATTAGATAAATAAGGAGCAGATTTAACAAGATATTTTCTTCATCTGCTACCTTTCATTTTATATTTTATATATTTTTTCTTTATATGCTTTTCTTTTCCAGTTACATATATGTTAATTGTTGTATTTCATCATTGTAAATATTTATATATATTTTTCTCTCTCGAATTACATATATGTTAATTGTTGTATCTCATTATTATAAAATGAATAAATAAATAAATAAAATGAATAAGATGTGTCCGTGCTCAGGTCATCTGCCATATCCACCTTTAGTTCACGGTTTGTAGCGTTTTAGACATTTTTGTGTTAATCAGCGGATGGTATGATATGATTCAGAAAGTTTAATTAAAGTCACGCACAGTGGCTCATGAGATATTTTGCTAACACAGCAGGCAAACACATAGACATGATAAAAAAAACATTCACATTCAGGGCAGGCAATAAAATTGCTGGATAACGCATGACTTTTGCACAGTGCTGCACATTTCTGGGCATACGCCTTTTAAAATCCCAAGTGTCACAAGTTTAAAAAAAGTGGACTTTTATTTATTTTCTGTACATCTTTTCACTCCTTTTGTTTACCTTCCACCACAGACGACAAACGAAGAAGACACCTCTTACTCTCCGGTCAGTGTCAAGGACAAAGACGATCCCATAAATGGAAACTACATCGGCTTGACGCCTAAAGCTGAGCCACAAGCTTGAGGAAGAAGTCGAGGAAACGATGTTAAGAAAAAAAAAGACAGAAGACCTGTTTTTAATTTGGAATGACATAAATTAGATATGTTTTTGTGAAAACGTCCAGATTCAGCACACAAACAAGCAGTTTGACATCCTCTGTACTTCTTATTGTTCATCACTTGTTGTTGAATTATTGCTGCAGTGATTTAAGATGGAGAGAGCACTTTTTCTACAAAAAAAACACTTAAAACTTGTATTATAAGTGTTTCCATGGTGCTGAGTCCTCCGTTTGTCTCACAGCTTCATCAGCTGAGCATCATTTTAAGGAAGCAGTACTGACGTCCATAAATGTAGTTTTTTTGTTTTTGGGGTACACTCTCAGGGGGTTCAGATTAGATGCTGTCAAACTTTAGCAAATCAGGAAAGAAGTGAAGCTGTGAGTCGTAATAATCAGCTCAGTATTATTATTGTCCAATGTGCCTTCTTTAACTCTAAATTCAGTGTAAAATTATTTTTCCTGCTCGTTCAGACCTGTGCACATGATTGTTACCTGAAAGATTTTGTGCTGCTTTCGTTCCTGTCAGTCAGTGTGTGACAACGACAAAGGTCAAGCAAAACACTTTGTATTTGGATGTTTTCATTTTTGCCAAGAAAACTATTTGTTGTGTGTATATTTTACTGTAGAAACCTTTGAATGTAGAACATCACCAGCTAGCTACAAAATACACAGACGTCTTGTAGTTTTAAAATGAGCCATCAAAAGCCTTAATTGCAACCCAATAAATGCTTTATAACTAACATTAGTGTTTGGGGTTAAACCTTTTGTAATGCTGTAGTTGTGCCTTTAAAATGAGTATTTTGTTCCTTTTAGTGTTTTTTTCCCTGTGAAATGTGTAAGTGCTTCTTTTGTTGAAAATGGAACATATGACACAATAAATTTTTTTTCCTCCTGTATTTCAAGGTGACTGAAATTTGTTTTCTGATTATTTTTATGCAATCTAAAATGAATGAAAAATGCTGTGGAATGATTCAAGTTAAACTGTGATGAGCCTCGGCTTTGATTATTGCTCCTAACTTTTCAAGGGTTGAGTTATTTCACCCGTTTAATATTCTTAATCTAATAACCACCACAATGTATATACCGTAAAAGGCATAGCAAGTTTTTTTTCTTTATTCATTTGATGTTACTATTTGATTTATTGCTAATCCAGTTATGTTCAATAATAAAACCCAGAGTAAACATTGTGGAGATTAGCAGTAGGTTTAAATTAACAGGAGGGGTGAATTAATAGAGAACTCTTGTTTTTAAGCACAATACACAGTACAGTACTGTATTATACAATATTAGTTTAGTTGAACTGAGAGAGGATAAATTATTTTTTTACACTGATAATACCAAAACACAGAGCACTTAGACTCGACACTGGGTTACTTTGTGCCAAATTTGGACTTTTCGATAGTCTTTTGTTCAATTATTGTTACTGCTACAACCTCTGATATGCAGCCTGTTCTAAATGACTGTTAATGGTGTTTTTACTCTGTACACAAAAATAAAAAGTAGTTTAATCAGGTGTTTTGTCCACTTTTTAATTCAAATATCTTGATTCACTATAGAAATGACTGAATCATAGCCATTTTCATGTTTTCTATGGTCAATTGGCCATTTTGTCATCTATTTGGTTAGAATTAATGTTGAAATCTTGTATTTCATCTAGGATTTTCAAACACATTTTCAAAGTGCCCAAGTCAACCAAATTTAAAACGTGCAGGGATTGCTTCTTCCAACTGTAACTGTTTTGCAGCCATCATAATAAAATGTTATCTTGTTTCTAAAATATAAAAAAAGTTCTCTTGTGCATTGACTTTTTTAAAATTTAGCCAAAATTCAAATAGCCTTTCAGTTACTTTTATGCAGTATGTTTATTTCACAATCAATTAAAGTTGTCTTTTAATTATTTCTTATTTTTATTACAGTATATTTACAACCATTAACTCTGGAGCTCAACTAGTTACTGATGGGGGATGTAAAGGTCACGGATGCTTTTCACTTACTAACGTCAAATGTTATAGAACTGTGTGTGTGTGTGTTCGTTGTTTTGTCTGAACAAGGAGCCTGCACACCTGATAAACTTCAAGGCCCTAGACTGGATAGCAGAGTGGTCTTGGCCTCACCTTTTCAGATAAGCATGAGTTGATGCTTTGCGCTGTCTGCAGGCAGACCTTGTGATCCAGGCGACATATAACATACATATGCCTGTTTCCAATTGCCGCTCTTGCGAGCTTCATTCATTCAACCTTTAGTTATACAGGTTAATCCCATTGAACCTTGGGAACCTACAAGAGAGACCTGATTTAACAAAGAGTGATGACAACAGTGGAACAAAGATAGTAGACAATCATGAAAGAAGCGTACAAATTGAGTTTATTTTTAACAAGTGAAAATAAAATGGTATTT
>JBBPBX010010656.1:28467-57495 GCA_038048925.1 Garcialebias charrua
GGAACATGTCTGCATCAGTTTTTGCCAGGAACTAAACGGATGTTTGAAGCCACTTGGAGAGGTCAAGGTCAAGAGCTTCAGATCTTTTTGTAAGATATTCCAGGAAACTGGAGCGGAGTAGGAGAAGACCCTTTTTCCAAGTTCAGTCAGTACTGAGGGGACACTGCAGGTAATAATGTCTTGAGAGCGCACGCTGTAACTGCACTCACGCAGTGACATGTAGGAGGAGATGTATGAGGGCAGCAGACCAAGATGTGATTTAAAGATGAAAATGTACCAGTGGAAGAGTCTGCATGAAGTTAATGATGTAACCAGTGAATACAGGGTGGAGTGTTACAGCCAGTTATGAATCTAAGTGTTGTAGTACTCGAGAGCGGTCTTGTTCTTGAGACCGGTCTCAAGACCATTTTTTTATGGTCTTGGTCTTGTCTCGGACATTGAGGACTTTGGATTTTATTTTAAGACTAGTCAAGACCACAACTGTGGAAATATCACTAAATTGCCAGAATTGTCTAGTTTATTTCAACATCTTTGTTTTTATTGGACGCAAAACATACTGGTTCAATTCCAATCAATGACTCATTGCTAAATACATGTTTAGTTGCTGCTGTCACGTCCACCCCCTTTCACCCACAGTGAGAAGTGATTGGGCGCAGAAGTCTGCCAAATCATCAGTTATAAAATTTGGCTATTTAAATTACAAATAATATATTTGTAACTACATTTATATAACTTTTTGGTGTACAGTACTTTACTGAAACTGTGCAACTATGTGGTTATCCTTGATGTTGAGTTTGGACTTATGAAGTGTTTTGCCACTGCAATTTTTTCAAGGCATGTCATGTGGTGAAACTGCTTCCAGTTTAATAGTTGTGTAATTTTATTGTTGAATCACATGAAGTAAGGCCACTGAATGTCTGATTTCTTCGTTAGATTTAGAAATTTATACAAATTGATATGCAGTATTCATTCAAAAGCAAACTTGAAGTTGCAGTACATATGTAACTTCTATAAAAAGTATTTTATAATATTTTTTTATTTATTTTGAGGTCTTGACTTGGTCTCAGGTTAGGTGGTCTTGAACACAGTGGTGCACCATGACAGTGTCCAACATCTGCAGGGTGCTTGTAGGAGCGTTCATGTAAATAATGTCACCGTAGTCAATAGGGAAGGAAAGTCAGTTACAAGGTGTTCTAGCGTTCAGAGTTAGACAGGACCTGTTTCTGAAACAGAAACCCAGTTTAAAAAGAGTAAATCTGCATGTAAAGTTCTTGTTTTCCTTGCCTGGCTTATTTATTTAATTGATGATCGGATAATTAAATTATCCAGCAGTTACTTTCAAGATGCTCAAGAAGAGCTGGATCAAATGGCTTGGAGTTGAGTCTGGTCAGCAGGCAGAATCCGCTCAGTCCACGCCTTTAATCCAACTGCAGCCCCTGTGTGGCAAAGTCTGAATGTTACAGGTCTCCTGAAGCAGTGGTGTAGTCTACGTGATACGCGAGTACACCCACTAGAAAAGCTCAAGAACTTCTGTATACTTAAAAGTGCCCAATGATACATATAATTAGGCATACGTAACATGGCAGATAAAACACTTCTGTATAACCTATCAATATGTAACACCTTGCTTTGAACGGTTTTATAAAGTTGGTACCTGGATGACCGAGCATGAACTTCGTTGTTTCACAAATTCTATAACATGTTAATACAAAGCCAACTGTTGTACAAAATTTGTTCATTTATCCAATTATAAACATGAGAGAAATGTTAAATATGCTTAAAAAAAAAACATAAATTGACGATTACATTGTACTAACCCGTGTACTGTGGTTTCTAAGCCCAGTATACCCACTACAAAAATGTAGACTACACCACTGCCCTGAAGTACTGTAGTGGAAAATGCACCGTTTAAAAAAAGACTGAGCAGTTTTCCAAACTGAACAGAGACTACACAAAGTTAGGAGAGCTGGGTGACATTCTGCAGGAAATCGAATGTGCAGAAGATGGAGGTTACATGTACCTACCAGGCTTCTCATATTTGGACACGGCTCGTGGAGTCAAGCCACTCTACGGACTACAGGAAAAATGAACAGGAGCAAAGTACAGAGGAACATAAAGTCACCTCTCCTCCCTTCAGCGTCTTTTTAAAGTTTGTGTCATTGAAGTAAACCTTTGACTAAATGAAAGACAAACCATTTTTATCATACAACAAACACATTTATTGGCGAACATGTCCAAGCAGTTCTACTGCCACAGAGGTACAACATCATTTACAAACTCTTCCTTTACACCTTTGCTTTTTTCAGATCCTCAGGTAGAACTCTGCCCTTCTTCCGGGCTTTGTCTTTCTTCTTCTCCATTTTGACTTGTATGCGTTTCTTGATGTTCTTTTTCCTCTTGTCCTGCCGTTGCTGCATCTTTTCTATGACTTTCTCGCTTCGCTCGTCCCACTTCTTCTTCCTCTGCGAGTGCATCTTCTCCTTCCTCTTTAAGGCGGCTTGCAGCATGTCCTCGTTATCCTTGATCTTGATGCCCTCCGCCTTGTAAAGCAGGTTGGTCCATTTGATCTTCTTCTCCAGCTCAGAGGCCTTCTGCTCATCCTTCTCCCTCAGCTGCTCCAGCTTCGCTTTGCGAGCCTCCACCTGGTCGAGCAGCTTCTTGTAGTTCTTCCCCGTCAGCGGAGTTATGTTGCCTTTAACGCTCTGTTTCTTCTTCATCTTTTTTAGCATTTTAGTTTCATATCCTTCTTCCACCGTCTCAATATTGTTAAACACAAAAGAGCTCTTGGTTTTTTTATCCGAGGCAGGAGGACTCGGCTCTTCCTTCTTCACCTCCACTGGCTCCTCCTGGCCACTCTTTTCAGCCAGTTTCTTCATCCGAAACTCTTTCTTCTTCCTCTTCCTGCGCTCCCGTTCCAGCTTTCGTTTTGCTCGCTTTGCTAGGACGTCTTCTGATGAAGGATCTTTTGGGGTCCCCTAATAAAGGAAGCATAAATCAATGTAAAAAAAAAAAACAGTTAATTAAGAAAATGTTAATTTTCCCACATGTTGAACTGTATCTGAATAGAAAACAACTTAAAAAGAGAGAAACAGGAATAAATATTAATGTACATACATAATGAACATTTTTCTTTTGTTTCCAGAACATTTTGGTGGAAATATTCATGTTTTTAATTTGTTTGTGGTTTTGTTTAAAAAAATTTAACCTTTCAAAATGAAATAAATAAATACAGAACGGAAAATGTTTCTATTGAACATGCCATCTCAGATTAGCAGCATGTTGATTCAACTCCATCTTTCAACAAATAAAAAATAATAATTTTGCAGTGACAATACCCTAATGTGATCACATAATTTCACTACCAGCTGCTCAAATTTAATTTGCATCATTTTCAACGGTCCACTATCCAAAAGATAAAAGTGGGTAATGTTTTTGCTCGGATCTGTGTTTATCAAATCAGCAAAAATATGTCTTGAACCTGATGACATGTTTGATTAAAACTCGATGGATGCACATAGGGCTGGGCGATATCCCGATATTTTTAAAATATTGATTAATTCAAAATACCACTCCACCTCTTCTCATCGTGTGGGCGATATGCATTCCTACAAGGAATGTTGGGCCTTTAATTAAAAAAATGTGTTTTTCTTTAAATTGAATTAATTAAATTTTGAATTAAATTTAAACATTTAAACATTAGATTTTTTTAAATAATGTTCTATAAATCCTACATTGGGTGATTTTTAAATATTCCTTCAATAACATTTTTATATACTTAGCTTAAGATGAATTCGAACATTATGTTGCACAAAAAAACGTGTCTTGAATTTTATATTATGTTCTCTGACTCACAGAAACAACCAGTGATAGGAAAATGATAGCACAGCAATCTAACGTTTTAAGTGAAAGCAAACATGTTCTTTTAAATTCAATCTCAGAAGAGCTTTGATTTCATTTTGTGCTTCATATTTAAATCTGCGTACCTGACCTCTGCCCTCCTCAATCTTTTCATGTAGCCTTTTACGCAGCACATCTACTGCAGAGAAGCTTCTGTCAACATCCCCTCCTTGAAGACAAAACATAAAATAAAAAAATAGACAGTCATGCAAAGAACTCCAACATTTGAGCGCTAACTTGAATCCATATAAATCAGATTTGGTACCTTTAGTTGACTGTGCTGCTGTTGGATTTCCTGCAGCAGGACTTTTCTGAGCAGCTGCAGGAGGAGGAGGAGGCTTGTGTTGGGGTTTAAGGGTCTTATCAGTGCTATTCTCTTTAACATTATTCTTTTTTAATTTCTTCTTCTTCTTCTTTGAAGGATCAGCGTCACTTTTACCCTTAAAATGAACTAAAAAAACACACACACACAACATATAATGTAATTAGGCATGCACCATGACTGAGCGCTAATGTGTAAACACAAGTACTGTACACTATGGCTGTGGAGGTTTTAACTGAGTGTCAGATGTTTATGATTTATTTTTATAAATATTATTTTTATAAATATTTATTTTTATTTTTTGTCAATTGAAATTACTTAAGTTTTATGATTTGGTAGACTATAATATTCTTTTACTCATATATAAAGCTCAGAATTACTTACTACCATCAAACATTCAAGCATATTTTATGAAAAGGAAAAGTTAGGGAATAGGTATTTTTGTAAAACCTAAGTATAGAACCATTTTAAAGGGTTGGTCTACTACAATACATGTACTGTACAGGGAATGGGTCTATGGAATAGTTTGGAGGACGATGTAAAAAAAGTGAAGTCAATGTTTATAATTAAGAAAAAGATTAAAACTATTTTGTTGAAAATATACTTTATAAGTTGATTAATATCTAATGAATTCTAAATGGTAAATTTTGACGAGTTATGTATTTTTGCTGTATTATATATGGATGATTATTGTTTGAATTGATAGTTTGAATTGATTTAGTTTAAGAAGGGGCAGATATGATAAGGAATTTTTCTTCTTCTGCTTCCTTTCATTTTATGTTTTTTTTTTTTTATTGTCTTTGTGTTTAATAATGGAAATGAATAAATAAAATAAAAATTTATAAAATAATTAATGTGTTGTTGTTTTTTGGGTACAAATCCCTCTGTCCAAAAACCTGGAGAATATGATTTGTAAATTCCAGTGACACGAAGAAGCAGAGAGCTGTTAATCTGGAGCTGTTTTCACATAAAAAGAGGTCACTCTTTCAGGGATGAAGATGTTCACATCCTTGATAGAGAGGAACGATGGTTTGAGAGAGAGGTAAAGGAGGCCATCTATGTGAAGAGAGCCTGACCATCATTAAACGGGGCAGGGGTCTCCATGTCCAACTGTCACCCTTACGATGCTGTTATTGCTAGTAACACTCGGCTCTCTGTGAAAAGGAAGCAGCCATCAGGGTACTACCAATCTATCGTTAAACTGATGGTCCCCCTTTTGCATGTGAACAATTAGTTTTGTCTGTCACCATCAAACTGGTTGATCCACTATGAGAAGGTGCTATTTATAAAACTGTTTGTTGTAGCTCCTCAGACTGAATAAGTCCATCCGTCCATCATCTTTACCCGCTTCTTCCTTTTCAAAGTCTTTCAGATAAAAGAGGAAACCTTTCAACAAGAAGAATCCCTCCAGAGGGCCTGACTCAACCTTGTTAGATTATCTACCTGAATTATTGAGCATGCATCAGGACAGCTTGTCCTATCTCCACTTCAACTTTATTTTTCTAAGACAAAATAATAATAATAATAATAGTTTGTTGACTTCACTATTCCACCCAAAGTTCCCAAGAACTGTATCATCCTATTTTTGTTTCCATTTTGATAACTAGTGTTCTCTTTTTACATGGTTTCACATAGGTTTGCGTTTAAGATCACACCGATAGACTTGCCTTTCCTCAATGATTGTTTGATTCATTTTTCATTTTTATGGTACTGTTGTGTATAGATGTTAAAGATGTTTAAGTGGATATGACTGAGTTGTGTTTTACTTTGATATTATACATTTAAAGATTTGTTTAAAAAAAAGAAAAGTTCTTTATTCTGCCTCTGCCACATTGGTGTCTGCATTACCGGTAGATGCTTTGTTGTACTAACTAAAACTGCATCTATCACACAGGAGATAAATAAAAAACTTTTGAATTAAACAAATATATTAATCAAAGCATGCCTAATTACTGGTTATTTCAACCAGTGTCACACTTTTTGTAGAGTAAACTAAAAGAGACAAGAGTGAAATAATATATTATAACCCTGATGCATGCTCAAAATAATCTTTTTTCTGTTTAGGTGAAGATATAGTACAAATGTTGGAATTGATAAAGACAGAATTTGTCAAGATACAAACTTGGTTTAAAATAAATAAATTATCATAAATCTAGAAAAAACTAATTACATGATATTCAGTAATAAAAAGAAAACTGTTGATGTTCCACTCAAAATTGAGGGTGTTGAGATTTGTAGAGTGAGTGAGGTGAAGTTTTTGGGTGTTATCATTGATGACAAACTGACATGGAAACAACACATAAATTCTGTAAGAATAAAAATAGCTAAATCGATTGCAGTACTGTACAAAGTCAGAGACCTATTGAATGATAAAGCTCTGTATTTGTTGTATAACACAATCATTGTTCCACACTTAATCTATTGTATTGATGTTTGGGGGAAAGCGTGTAAAACAATCACAAAGCCTATTTTTGTATTACAGAAAAGAGCTGTAAGAATTATCACTAGAAAACATTACCGTCATCCATCAAGTACATTATTTTATCAACTAAAGTTATTGAAGTTCCATGATTTGGTAGACTATAATATTTTATCAGTTATGTATAGGGCTCAGAATAACAATTACCTTTAAATATCCAAATGCATTTTGTTAAAAGACAAAGTTGTTATAATCTTAAGGGGACAGAGATGTTTGTAAAACCACAATTCAGAACTAGTTTGAAGGGACGTTCTACCTCAATCCAGGGAATTAGATTATGGAATGGCTTGGAGAATGTAGTTAAAAATGCCAAGTCAATGTTTACATTTAAGAAAATGATCAAAACAAATGTGTTAAAAAATATATATGAAATAGCGTAATGTGTATTGTATCAGTTAGAAAATTAGAAAGAGTTAGTCATTTTGTACTGTTGGTTGAAGATTATTATTGTTTAATCTGATTGTTGGAAAAAGTTGGTTGAAGATTATTATTGTTTACATGGTTGATTATTGTTGTTTAAAGGTTCAGTATGCAGTTTCTGTAGAACTGCAGCAGTTAGAAATATTTTCAACAGGCAAAGCATTCTGATCCCTCCCCCTCAGAGCCATATGTGGCTCTGCCCCCTTGTGGTCTGTTGAATTTCAAATTCAAGCTCTGTTTTTATTGGCTGATTCAAATTCAAGCTCTGTTTTTATTGGCTGGTTACAAACTCTGTTTTTATTGGCTGGAAAATGGCNTGCTACCTTTCATTTTTTTACATTTTGTACACTATCATTTAATGAGATTGTCTTGTATTGTTTCTTTTGTAAAAAAAAAAAAATGAACAAATTGAACAAATTTAATAAACATAAACATAAACATAATCCAGGTAGAAACGCTTTCGATCCACCCTGTGGTGAATTACGGTACTACATCAGAGGTCTGTCATTTAAAAGTTTAGAAGCTTTTACAAACCACTCATAGCCGAGACATGTTAATACAGTGAGCAGATTCTGATTTTTACACACAAAATCACACAGGAAAAGGTAAATAAGCCGATATTGTTAGTCAACATTACCAAAAGGTCTCTTCGGTGGCCCTTTCTCGCGCTGGGAAAACAATTTACTCGCCAGTTTCTGAATGTACACGTCTTTTGCAGCGAGGTCCATTATGTTTAAAAATAAAACAGTTTCTAACACTAAAACAGCAGCACAAACGAGAACCTTTAAGGTTTAAATAGTGTCAACATTTCCCGTCCGCATGTGGTGAAAAAACACGAGGACTTCCGCACAGTTGCACCAGGAAGGAGTTACATTAAAAACGTTCCCCCTGTGAGCGGAAACACAACAGTTATGTAGTTGCCTCTTTTTGCTCGGTCTTACATGAATGGATTCATGGCTTCTTTAAAATACGTGTTGACCTATTCCAGCAGAATTGTTACGACATTTAGGAAACAGGTACAGTAAGTTGCTTATAATCTTTTACATTTTTAAAGAAGTTTGTTTACAGGTTTATTTTGTTTCAGTGTCATGTCATTGACGTGAAGAGGACCTTCTTCCTGCCCAGACTCCATAAACGTTCAAATGGTACTTTTTATTACTTTTACTTACTTATATTTTTAACATTTTTAAAGAAGTTTGTTTACAGGTTTATTTTGTTTCAGTGTCATGTCATTGACGTGAAGAGGACCTTCTTCCTGCCCAGACTCCATAAACGTTCAAATGGTACTTTTTATTACTTTTACTTACTTATATTTTTAACTTTTAACTATTATTTTGACATGTGAACAGAGACACAAAGAAAATATTTTGCTAAATGACTGTAAACATGAACTGTGGCTAGCTTTTGAAAAAAGCTGTGCTGTTAAGATAATTAGCAAGTGGTTAATATTCAAACAAATTGAAAGAGCAAAAAGATTATTTTTTTGCAAATAAATAATTTAAAAAATATTATAGTGGGATAATTAAGGTCCTGTTTTTCCATTGAACAATAAGAAAAATTGGGTAAATGTCCACATATGTTATAGAGATTAAACTTTTAGTGCAAGTTCTTTGAATGTTCAAAATGTAGTTTTTTCAGTAATAAAATTTATATTAATATTTTTTTATTACAATTTTTTACCCATGATATATATTTGTTATATATATTATAGATCTTTACATTAGCCCTGAGTCAGATGGGTTGATTTATTAAAATAGCTACTTGAAAACACAACATAAGCCTGTTGAGTTGTTTGAAAAAGTCTTTTTGCACTTTCAAGAAAATCAAGCAGCAAAAGTTCAAAAATTGTCATGGCTTTCTTTCAAGTACAGGTAGGAGGTAAACGGCTAAATACATTTAGGGTACTTTTCCTTTTTATGTTCAGTGAAGATTCCTTTCATTCCAGCCAAGAAATTTGAAATGATTGATTGATAAATTGATTTGTAAGGAATGACCCTGCTAGTGAGAAAACAAATCAGAGTTGCAGCTGAGACAACACTGAGACTAACACACCTAGTAAAAGTGAGAATTGAAATTTAAGGTTTTGTAGCAAAAAGTTAATACAGTATTTGCTTAGATATGTTTTGTTTACATAATCAGAGCACCTCACACGCAAATGTAGATAAATCCTATACTTTTAGGTAAAATTCCTGTATTATTAATTGTTTTCATTGTTGTGCATGAAGTCACCTTGAAGTTGAACATTCTCAGGCAGGTTTATTAACTCCCAGCGGCTGAGCAGCAACTCTGCAGCAGCCAAAGCAGAGAAAAGAGAAGACTCTTTCCTCAAATGGTTCCTGCTGCTCATCCCTGCCACCACCTTTGGCCTCGGGACATGGCAGGTACAGCTCAAGATAGTTTCCTGTTACTTTTGTATTTCCTGTGTTGACTTAAACAATCATGTTTCTTGAAGGTGAAAAGGCGACAGTGGAAGATTGGATTAATTAACGAGCTGCACAAACTGATCACAGCAGAACCCATTCCTCTTCCTCTTGAGTAAGTAAAAAGTGGACTCGCATAAAAGTCTCTTTGTATGAACAGCATTAAAATGGACTGTTCAAGCCAGGAAACCAGATGCAGTTATAGTCATAGGTCTTACAGTATATGACACATGTAGGTTCACATGAACAGCTTTGTAATTTGATTTTTTTTTTAAATAAAACAAAAAGATTGAATTTATTTATAAGAAGACAGATAATGTCCCTTACCACTTGCCCCTCAAAAATACTAACAAGTACAATATTTCCACTCTCTTTACACATTCTCTATTCCACATAGAGTGAAGTATTTCAAGTCTTTATTTCTTGTAGTTGTGATGCTTATGGCTTACAGATAATGGAAAACCCAAAATAGAGTTTATCAGGAAATTAGAATATTGTGAACAGGTTCAAATATAGTAAACTCCAGGTGTCACACCCTAATCAGCTGATAACTCCTAGACATGAGCTACAAATGTCTCCTCAAGTCTTCTGAACCAGAGACAATGTCAGAAGTGTCCTACCTGGACTGAGCAGAACAAGAACTGGACTGTTGCCCAGATAAAAGTAGATTTTACATGTCATTTGGAAATCAGGGTCCCGCAGTCTGGAGGAAGAGTGGAGAGGAACAGAATCCATGTTGCTGAAGTTTCCACAGTGATGATCTGGGGTGCCATGTCCTCTGCAGGTGTTGGTCCACTGAGTTTTCTGACGTCCCCAGTCCACGCAGCATCTCCCAGGACATTTTAGAGAACTTCATGCTTCCTTCTGCTGACGAGCTTTATGGAGATGCTGGTTTAATTTTCCAGCAGGACTCATCTCTGCCCACACAGACAAAGGTACCAAAAGCTGGCTGTGGAATATTCAAAGTTTCTGAGACACTGAATTTTGCTTTTCATTATCTGTAAGCCAACTCTAAATTGTCCCTAGGTGAGAGAGAGAGAATGTGAATGGTTGTTAGTCTTGTTTGTCTCTATGTGTCTCTGTGATGGACTTGTGACCCGTCTAGCGTGTACCCCGCCTCTCACACATTGACTTATTGGCTGGACATGGGCACCGCAACCCAAAAAGGAAAAAGCGGGTAAATCTGGATTATCTGTAAGCCATAATCATCAAATTTACAAAAAAATAAAGGCTTGAAATATTCACTCTGTAACAAATCTATAAAATATTTGAGTTTCACTTCCTGAAATTAGTGACAATTTTTTTTTTACTTTTTCAAGATACTCATTTTTTTTTAGATGCACCTGATGAATGCCATACAAAATACAGAGTCACACAGTTCATTCAAATGGGAGAAAAGAAGAAAACATGTTTAAACAGCATGATTTAAACATGTTAATTTTGTCCAATTATTTTTAAATGGGATAGAAATTTTATTTTATTTATTTATTTATTCTATAAAAACACACAACAATAATACATACAGTAGAAGAAAATAAAAAACAGACAAATAAAATGAAAGGCGGCAGAAGAAGAAAAAAATCTTATTTTTTCTGCCCCTTATACTCCAATAAACAATTCATATAACCAACTCTTTTGATTTTCATAACTTAGTTTCAACCTACAATAAACTCTTCATACAACCAACTCACTTGATTTCCAAGAAAAGAACAACTAAATTTATAATTTTTAATTTTATATTATATATTTTATGTATTTTTTATACCTTCCGCATCACATACAACAGTTAAATTCCAATATATTCAAATGTATAATTTTAACCGATTAAGCTTAATCAGTCTTTTGAAAGCAGCCAGTGAATCATACAAAACTCTTGGATCAACTTCATACTTGCTAGGCCAGTATTTAAATAATAATGAAATATCTCACACCTGATTATAAAACTGCTTTGGGTTCAATTATTTGAAACATAATAATAATAATATTTTATACCTTAGCATCTGCACTTTAGGCTCATAATCTACTGTATGTATCTACTGTATGTCGAAATACAAGAAGTGGTCTGGATACATGGATTTGTCACTTTTCTCCTTGCACACTAGTCCTCTAGAAATAAACCAGCTGGAGTATAGAAGGGTGAAAGTGCATGGACACTACGACCACTCAAAGGAGCTGTACATCATGCCCCGCTTCATAATCTACTGTATGTATCTACTGTATGTCGAAATACAAGAAGTGGTCTGGATACATGGATTTGTCACTTTTCTCCTTGCACACTAGTCCTCTAGAAATAAACCAGCTGGAGTATAGAAGGGTGAAAGTGCATGGACACTACGACCACTCAAAGGAGCTGTACATCATGCCCCGCTCACCCGTCGACCCGGAGAAAGAAGCCAGAGAGGCGGGAAGTCTTTCCTCGAGCGGAGAGATCGGCGCTAACGTCGTCACCCCGTTCCACTGCTCTGATCTCGGGTAAATAAAAACATCAAGTCATAGCTCTAACAGCACAGCTACAATAAACCAACCCGCTGCTTGTTTGTGCAGCATCACGATCCTGGTGAACAGAGGATATGTCCCAAAGCAGAAAATAAGACCAGAAACCAGGATGAAGGGGCAGGTTGGTGTTTCAGGATGAGACGCATCAGACCATTCACCATGACACAGAGTCAAACTAGGAGTTTTGAAGTGTACAGGAAAATAATGTACCAGGAAGATCAATAAAAATATTATTATTATATATTAGAATCCGTCCAGATGAGCTGACTTAAAGGTTCAGTATGCAGTTTCTGTAGAACTGCAGCACTTAGAAATATTTTCAACAGGCAAAGCATTCTGATCCCTCCCCCTCAGAGCCATATGTGGCTCTGCCCCCTTGTGGTCTGTTGAATTTCAAATTCAAGCTCTGTTTTTATTGGCTGATTCAAATTCAAGCTCTGTTTTTATTGGCTGGTTACAAACTCTGTTTTTATTGGCTGGAAAATGGCGGGTCACCTTTTCTTTTTAGAAATGCTTATTTACCACCTGGAGAAGCAAGGGGACAATATATTTTTTTTTTTTTTTTCAGAGATTACCTGGCTAACATCAGTCTGTCAGGAGGTAGTGACAGAGTGAAGAAATATGTTCATAAAAAAAGCTACATACTGCAGCTTTAAATGTGTCCTTTTTGCAGATGATACCACATTTTTTTGTTTGGGTAAAGATATAGAATGTATGTTGGAGTTGATGAAGACAGAATTTGTTAAAATACAAACTTGGTTTAAACTTAATAAATGATCATTAAATCTAGATAAAACTAATAACATGATATTCAGTAATAAAAAGAGAACTGTTGATGTTCCATTTAAAATAGAGGGTGTTGAGATTTGTAGAGTGAGTGAGGTGAAGTTTTTGGGTGTTATCATTGATGACAAACTGACATGAAAACATCACATAAATTCTGTAAGAATAAAAATAGCTAAATCTATTGCAGTACTGTGCAAAGTCAGAGACTTATTAAATGATAAAGCTCTGTATTTGTTGAATAACACAATCATTGTTCCACACCTAATTCAGTATATTGTATTGATCTTTGGGGGAAAGTGTGTAAAACAATCGCAAAGCCTATTTTGGTTTTACAAAACAAAAATAGGCTCGCAGGAGACTCTATGCTCGCAGAAGACTCTACGCTCGCAGAAGACTCTACGCTAGCAGAAGACTCTATGCTCGCAGAGTACTCGACGCTCGTTTCGACGCCTTCAGACGTCGCAACGCTTGACTCATCGCCGCCCGCTGTCTCGCCGTCTGCAGTTCGCCCGTTTGCTGACTCGACTCCTGCGGACCGTCCGCATGCTGACTCGACTCCTGCGGACCGCCCGCATGATAGTTCGACTCCTGCAAACCGCCGGCATGCTGACTCAACTCTTGCTGACCGTCCGCAGGCTGACTCCTCGCTTGTGGCCTCTGATGGTCGGTCTCCCGGCCGCACCCCTGAGGTTGCTCGTCCTCTGGCCTCTGATGGACGGCCTCCCGGTTGCCCCCCTGAGGCTGCTGATGTTGATGAACGGCCTCTCGGCCGTCCCCCTGAGACTGCTCGTCGTGTGGCCTCTGATGGACGGTCTCCCGGCCGCCCACCTGACCGGCCGTTGCCTGATGTCGGTCTCCTGGTCACCCTCTTTGGTTTTTTGACATTATCTTAGGTTTGGGCTTTGAGTTTAGCTTTTGCAGTTTTGGGTTGGGTCTTTGTGTTTAGTTTCTGCAGTTTTTAGGTTTGGTCTTTGTGTTTGCCTCCCAGGTCTCTTCCTGTCGGTTTTTGGTTTCGTGCCCTTGTGTTGTCCTTGTGTCCCTTGTCTTCCTCGTGCCCTCCTTCCTTGCAGTTTCCTCCCTCCGCCCGCCCTGGATTTTTGGGGGTGTTTTTTCTTGGACAACTGGGGGTGTCCTTGAGGGGGGGGGGGGTACTTTAAGGATGGCTCCATCCTGTTGGTCTTGTCTGTTCTCTTTGTGATGTTTTCTGTTAGTCAGTTCCAGGTCTGTTTTATTAGTTTTCCTAGTTTAGTCTCTATGTTTGATTGCTCTTAGTTTAACCTCCAGTTTAGTCTCCATGTTTATTTACTCTTAGTTTAACCTCCAGTTCTGTCTTCCTAGTTTACTTTTCATGTTTCAGGTTTAGTTTCCCAGTCCTGCTCTGTGTCTCTAATTGTCTCTAGTTAATTGTCCCCTAGCCTGGCCCTCGCCTTCCTGCACAGCTCCGCTCAATTCTCATTTCCCTTCACTGCACAGTCTGGGATTCCTCCCATAGACAACGATTTCTCCGGCCGATTTTTGACCGGACCAATCAGAGAGCAGAAGGCGGAGTTTTGAACGACGTCGACTGACGTCGTCATTCAAAATGGCTGCCGCCACGAAGGAATTTTCATCAAAACAAGGTAAAAAACTATTATTTCTCTGCTGATAAAAAATATATTTTAGCTGACGTTATATCAGAAGTGTTCCTGAGCAATCAGAGAGCAGAAGGCGGAGTTTTGAACGATGTCGACTGACGTCGTCATTCAAAATGGCTGCCGCCACGAAGGAATTTTCATCAAAACAAGGTAAAAAACTATTATTTCTCTGCTGATAAAAAATATATTTCTTAGCTGACGTTATATCAGAAGTGTTCCTGAGCTTAACAGTTCCTAAATCAATTCACGAAATGGTCAAATCTGCTGGATTTAAATAGTTTCGGTTTGACATTTTCCAAACAGCCTCGGGTGCGCTACGAAAATAAATGATAAAAAATCGAATTTTATCTCAAATGTTTTATCTAGGCCAACAGTCAGTAAATTAGAGCCATATAATTACACACTGGTGGCAGAAAAAATATCCACCGAGTGGTTTCTGAGCTATTTATCTGAATAGCCTGGACCTCGCCAGGCTAAACTAACAAAACTCCACCTTCTGTTCTCTGATTGGTCCATTCAAAAATCTCCAGGAGAAATCGTTTTCAATGGGAAGAATGCCAGACCCTAGTCCAAAGCGAAGTGAAGGACAAGGGTCTGGTTACAACCAGGCTAATTGTCCCCAGGTGTCTTGTCTGTGAGTATATAAGCCCTGTTCTGTGTCTCGGTCATTGCAGCCGCATCGTCTGGTATCCCTTGTGTTCTCTGATCTCTAGTACATGTAAGTGTTTTTGCTGCCATGACAGCTATTTGTTTATTATTATTAAAGTGTTTATTTTTATAACTTCCTGGCCTCTGAGAATATGTCTGCACCACTGGGTTTAAGCTTGTCTCTCTGAGTAAATCCTGACAGAAGATTATTATTGTTTGAACTAATTTATTGAAAAAAGGGGCAGATATAATAAGATTTTCTTTTTTTTCTGCTGCCTTTCATTTTATATTTTGTATCTTATCATTTATGGGATTGTTTTGTTTTTAAAATAGAATACATTTTTATTTAAAAACATTGGTCTAGTATTTTGGATTTGTTGTATGTTTTATGCTGCTGTCTTGGCCAGGTTACTCTTGGAATTTTTTTAATTTAACCTTTATTTATCCAGGTAGTCTCATTGAGCCACTAGAACTCATTTTCAAGAGAGACCTGTTTAGGGAGTAGATGGTGGGGTAAAGGGCCTTGCTCAGGAGCCCAGAGTGGGGCGAATGAAGGTGGAGGCAGGTGTGGGTGTTTCACCTTTTTCCACCCACATTTTTTGATGTTGTCGGTACCGGGGCTTGAACGGGAATAAAGGTTTTTAATCTCAACAAATAATTTTTTCTGGTTAAATAATGGATACACACATGCAAAGTACATACATACATACATTGTCTCTAGTTACCCATGTCCCAGGAGAAATTGGATAGTCGGCTCATATCCGAGGCCAAATGGTGGAGTCAGATTCAGATAAGCCCCAGTTGTTGATTTTCATTTGCAGGCAGTTCACAGTAGCTATAGCTCAGCATGAAGCTCCAAATTCTTGACATAATTTGAGCAGCAGCAGGGCGGAGCGTTTACTTATGGGACAAATTGAGGTCGCTGATTGGTCATTTGCTGACACGCCTACTGAATTGATTGACAGGTCGAATGGTGAAAGAAAAGGCACGGGCTGCGCAGCGGTATTTTGTGTTTATATGTTAATAAAAAGTTCTAAAAAATAAAATAAAAACAGGGAGCGCTGGTCCTGCAGCCCACAGCCCACCAGGAAATATTTAGAACCTGGCGCATCCACGTTGGACATTTGGTTCGCTCGTGACAAATTCATTCATTCCTCCTCATCGGAGGAGGAAGCGAATGGTGACCGCTTCAAGCGATCACTTGACTTTTGGCAAAAAAACAAAAGAAAAGTCCAGATCAGCGATGAAGAAGGGGAATTTAATACATTTGTGTCTCATACAAAACAGTCCGGCGCCGGGCAATTTATTGTGAGACAACGCGCACGCGTAGGCGGTCGTAAAATTTGAGCTTGGCGCATTCGCCCCCGCGTTCAAAGGCTTGTGCCGCGGCGCTCACACGGCGTGCAGCGGCATTCGGCCCAACGCAGAGCTATACTGGGGGCTTTACTCTACTCTTTGACCATGTTTTGGTAGCATTTTGATTCAGTGGTTGAATGTAACTGATAAATGTTGTGTTCATGTTAATGTAATTTTAGTTATTTGTAATGAATATGGGAGTTATTTGTCAGTTTACTGACTTGCCTATATTTTTAGATGCGCAGGTCTGAGCAGAGTTTATCTGCACAAACTTGCCACCAATTCGCGAGTTCTTCCTTTTTCCGGTACTAAATTGCTTTTACTGTAATTAGGAAAAATGTAATTTCACGAGAGACTTCAACTTATGTTGGTCTACCAGAAAATAGACCTTTTATTGAAACTATCACAAAAATTACATTAAACATTTGTATCGATATTAGCTCTGATTTAATAACTACGTTGACAAGAATTCAAATTAAAACAAACAGACAGTTAGGAACTTAAACTGTTGGTACATTTACTTGACAGATTAAAAGCTTATGAAAAATAAGAAATAGGAGGAAGAAATAAAGTGAAAGCTAAGTTAACCGAAGTTGATTATTTTGAGCAGACAGGGTGGCACTTTTTCCCCACCCGAGCAGACTGCTGGGCTCCCGCACGTTCAAGCACACCACGACTCGTTACCTGTTGACGGTTCGTCTCTTGGAGATAAGAGTGGAGAAGTGTCTGGACACACACGTGGATGAGTTTGTCCAACGGCCGTCCAGTTGGAACTTCAGCGTGTGTGGCTGATTCACGATACGAGGAAACTCGCCTCCCTCGGCAGGGAACAAAGGTCAAGCGCGCTGACTGACTTTCAAAATAAAACTTCCGAAAACAAATTCTTTCAGAAATGAGTGTTTCGAGGCACAGCAAGGCTTTGCCGTGACTCCAGCTGAGACGTGGGTCTAGTTGACACAATGACCGGAACGTCTCCAGCTTTCCCAGAGGAGAGAAGCAAGTTGTGAGTTAGTTCTCTCCAAAGCACTAAAGGGAAAAGCGGAAGTCTCCCTTTATATGGGAGGCGGGGTCTTCCCCACCTCCTTAATGACTACTGGCTGGTTTTAACAAAATAAGAGATGGGTTTTCATCTCATAGGCAGAATGGTCTCTGAAGGACAACAGGAAAACTGTTTACATAAGCGGCCAGATGGACTGGCCTGTGAGCACAGAGAATATTATGGCTAACTTCATAGACAAAACAGAGAAGGAAGTGAACAGCTAACAGTTTACCCTGAACTGTGTCTTAGAATCAGAGCCTGCTTGCTCTGCAGAAATAAAACCAGAAAGGTCAAACTCATGCAAGTAACAGATCATCATTAAAATGACAAAATATACTGTAGATCAATTCTGAATTAACACACATTAAAAAGAAAGTTCAATCTGATTAATTAGTGTCCATTAATTCAAAATAATTGTAACAAAAATAGTGTCCACTCGTCTCCTTGAGAGCTTCAAGAAGGTGTAACACTGAGAGTTTCAGAGAGATGCAGAGAGGTGTACTTGAAGGTCAAGACAGAGGGCCTATATCACTACAGTCCCCCTTTTTGGAAGTCATCGCCTGTCCTTGGAGATGAGTTCCAACACGAAAGGATACCACCGAATGTCTCTGACCTCTATGTAATCCAGCAAGTGGAAAAAAAAGTCAAAAAAAAGTTCAAAATTATACTCCCATAATGTTTTTGGAAATTCCATACTGTTCGTAGGTAATCCCATTGCGGTAAGCTTTCAATCCTTTGGAAAACATAGTCTGTTAACCCATGGAAAACTGAGTCTGTGATCCCTTGGAAAACAAAGTCTTATAATCCACAACGGTAAATCCACAACGATGGGGGTTATTGATTTCATCAGCAAGAATGGATTTTAATCAGCATGTAGAGGGGATCCCTCGATTGAAGCAGAGGAGGCGGCCCTTGGATGAAGGTTGAAGACCAACGTTGGATCAGCAGGTCCCCACATCGAAGGTTGCAGGCTGGATGGCTTCCAGTCGGTGCCACCCTGGTTCAATGTGTCATGCAATTATGTGGTTTTAGGTGGGCTTATGATTGGGATTTTACATTAGGCCCTACCTATATGCACCTGGTATGTAAGCTATCATGGATTAGATCAGCTACAATTACCAATTAAGGGGTGGATCAATGCTGTAAAAATCAGATATAGGGATCTATACCTATAGAAATGTGGAGGGCTTCTGTAACGAAGGCCTCTTCATTCAAACTATTCCTCCATTCATTATTTAGTTTAGGTTAAACTAAAAAAAAAAATGAAATCTAGTTTGGTCTAAATGTCTGTTGTCTTTTAGACGAACGACGCAAGATTTGGTATTCCCTATAAATTTTGAAGTCTATGGCGAGACTCATCAAAATGAATAGATCTAGAATAGAAACGATCGAATCGGTTCTATCTAAATGATTGGGAGATCAGTGTAGATTATAGTACCTTAAGTAGTATTAATCTACAATGACTCTTCAAAGATTGAGATCTTTAACAAAATGAACAGCATGTTGGCATAGTTAAATCCATTTAAGTCTTCAACTTATCAACAATCAAAACCTCTTTGGCTGGGAGTGTTCAGAAAACAATAACAACTTCAATAACACAAAAGTAGCAATTAAGCAACTAAAAACAACGTTTCACTACGTCAAACTCACTCTGGTCGTCAGATTCCAACGTGTCACACACCAGAAATACAGTCTAAACTGATTAGTTTATTTACTATCCTGTGTTTGGACGACCTTATTTTCCCATGAAGTCTGTGAGTTTGTCAGATCTTCGTCATTTGCGGAGTCATTGAGCGCCTGAAAAGGTTTGATTTGATTTCGATGTACCCACTTAACAATTGGCCGTTTGCGACCTTTGCTGATTTTGATTCCGTAGACAACTGAGGACACTTTGTCTGTTATCAAATGAGGTCCCGTCCACCTGGGCATTAGTTTGCGGGCGAGAGTACCGGTCCCGGACCCTCCTTTCCCGGCTGTGGGGGCGAAAGTATAGTACAAGACTCTGTCTCCCACTTGGAGTTCATCATGGGAAGCCTTCTGGTCATAGTACGCCTTGCGTCCCTCAGCAGACCTTTCCAGGTTTTGCTGGGCAAAAGCAAAAGTGTCTCGGAGGTGTACATTCAAGTCTTTCATGTATTGTTGAGTGGTGTAGGCTGTTGCCATGGTGGCGTCACCTGGTTGGTACAACAGGTGTAGAGGGAGAGTCATTTGTCGACCGGTCATCATCTCGAAGGGAGAGACGCCAGTTGATGTGTGTGGAGTGGCCCTAATGGCCATCAGGACCAAAGGGAGTTTCACGTCCCAGTCCTTGTGGTTTGCGGCTACGTATTTCTTCAAAATACTCACCACCGTTCTGTTTGCTCTCTCTACTTGTCCTGAAGATTGTGGGTGGTAGCCAATATGGAAATCAGCTTTGACGCCAAGCGTCTTCCACAGTTCTTTCATCACTTCACCTGTGAAGTGTGTACCTTGGTCTGAGTTCACCCTAAGGGGAAGTCCAAACCTGGAGAATACATGATTCACTAGCAAAATAGCAGTAGTTTGTGCTGTGTCATTAGGAGCTGGTAGGCATTCTACCCATTTGGTAAATGCACAGGTTACCGTGAGGAAATATTTATTTCCTCTAGAGCTCTTAGTGAGTGGCCCCACCCAGTCAAACTGGATGTCAGACCATGGAAATGAAATGCCTCTGCTTTGCAGTGGTGCTCTGTGGAGTGGTCTGGTAGGCTGAAACTGGGCGCAAATCAGGCACCCGTCAATGTAGTCCTTGACATCCTTTTTCATACCAGGCCAATAGGCAATTTGTTTCAATGCCGTCAGCGTGGCTTTCTCTCCTTTGTGTCCTGCGGACGGGAGATCATGGGCATGAACTAACATCACCCCCCTGTGGCCATGGGGAACCACGAACACTGGTGAGGACGCTGGTCCATGGGCAAAAGTTAGGATGCCTTTGATCAGTTTCAGCTGCGAGCGCAGATGATAGAGTACCCTGAGGTCAGGATCAGAATCCAGCTCGTCTTTGGACAGAGTATTATTGTCAGGGTCAGTCAGGTACAGCATCATGGACTTGATAGCAGGGTCCAACTTTTGCAGTCGGACGATGTCTGTGTCAGTCAGTGCAGGTCGTACCGAGACTGCGTTGTCGGCAGGTCTGGCTGCGGCCTGTGCACGTGTGACTGCCATAACCTCGACAGTAGGTTGTATTGGCAGAGTCTTGACCAACCAGGAGGGGTCAAAGGACCACAGCTGACCTTTGTCGGCTCCTTCTTTGGCTAAAGAATCTGCAATGTCATTATAGTACTTGTCATCGCCTGGGACTCTTGAATGTCCTGGAACTTTTTTCCAGTAGATCTGCATGTC
Source organism: Garcialebias charrua (assembly GCA_038048925.1). Lineage (NCBI taxonomy): Eukaryota > Metazoa > Chordata > Actinopteri > Cyprinodontiformes > Rivulidae > Garcialebias > Garcialebias charrua. Next base: position 49,325 of record JBBPBX010010656.1, read on the forward strand.
GTGTAACGTCACCAAGTGATCACACGCCATGAAGAGCTCTTTGTGTTTGACCGCCTTCCTGTCGCTTGTGAGAAAACCGTTACGTTTCCACACAGCGAGATGACAGGCGAAACTCAACCGAGCATAGTTCGAGTCAGTACAGATGACTAGTGTCTTGATGGAATGTTCTACAGCCAACTGGAGAGCTATTAGGATGCCCGCAATCTCAGCGTACTGAGAAGTCTGAGAGCCTAAGCTGTAGCTGAAAGTGCTCAGCTGAAGGTCACGGAGGAGTACCCCTCCAACACCTGCCCTGCAGATGTTGTCGTTGCGGAATGCAGACCCATCCACGTACAATGTTGTCATACCCTTACAGATATTATCATCAAAGAAGTGGTGATTGGGATCCTCCGTCACCAAGGGCCTTTCCTTAGCAGGCGGCTGGGTGGCTGGCACATCGTTTGTGCATTCCTGGCAGATAGCCAAGTCAGTGCCCAAATGTGACTTCTTATTTTGACCATAGCGGATGTCTAGGTCAAAACTCTGAAGCGCCATGAGCCACGTTGCAACACGTGAGTTTGTAACCACGCCATCTCTGATGCGTTGGCTGTTCAGGAAAGTCACCGGCTGGTGGTGTGTTTCAACAATGATCTTCTGTCCCCCAATGTAGCTGGAGAAATGTTTTACTGCCCATGTGAAATAAACTTCTGAATAACGAGGCAAGGCTGTTCAAATGAAGTTCAAGTTTAAAAGACCTAATGAATCTTGCAAGATTGAGAACAGAATGATACAGGCACGAAGCTGTCTGGGTCTGCTCTGCTCAGACAGTAACACAGCATGGATTAAGAACCCTCGTACATGTGGAGCTAGTTTGGGGAGGGGTTGGGGGTGGTACCATGGGTGGAACGGGAGGTGTTTGTCTATCACCAGGTGGAAACTTCTGATAACACATGGAATCATGAGCACTCGGCAAATGGAAAGTGAGCATTCAGCATTTCTTATAATGCAACAGTGTTTTTAGATTAACACAAGCAGGTCACTGTTTGTTCAGCAGATAAAATGAGGAACATGACGTTAAAAATAAGGAACAGGTGGTTGGTTTCACACAGATGGTCACAAAATGTGGTTGGTTTCACACAGATGGTCACAAAATGTACAGAGTCAGCAGATCACAGTTTATGCACAGAGGCATTTGGAGTGCATGATCCTGAACATGAGGTGAAAAGTTTAACACATAAGTTTAATTATGAGTTTAATACCTGAGAATGTATGATTTACTTTACAATTCCCTCCTTTTGTTCCGTCAGGAACAACTAAGACAATACAATTCACAACAATAACAAAATCAATATTCGTAATACAAGCGAAACCACAAAGAAAATCACAGTGTTATTAAATCATAAGTTATGCCTCCCCAGGCCTAACTGGATGATGTGAACTTGTGCAGGAAAACCCCGGTGGCAATGATGTGGAGGTGCTTGGGGACAAAAGCTGCACAACACCCCGGCCCCACGGCGGTGACCAAATCTGGTGTCCATATCATCCTTACATTCAGTTGATCTATAAGAGAAGAAAAAAGTATGAGACTCTCAAAATAAAACATCAAATTACATGTGTCTAAGAGACTTTCCATGCAACCATCATTAACTAGAGATAGAATTAGCAAGTAGCTGTTTTTGTGCAGGTTAAAGACCTGCAAATAATGTGGCAAGCAACAGTCATGTTCAAAAACAATTGAAAACAGAACAATTGAGGATTAAAGTACAAAAGAAAATAAATGAACAAATGATATGTAATTTAATCAGGATAAAATGTTGATTTGACTTTTATGTGTTGATTTTTACTTGACTACATCAATAAAACAAAAAGGAAAAAATAAACATTAAGGAGACATGTCTCTTTAATTCAGAAAATGGTAGCCGTGATATACATGAGCCTCTGGGAGCTGTCTGAAAGCACAAATCTGTACTATGCTTACTACGAGATCTAAAAAATCTAAGCGGGACAGGTTCGACTCGGTTGTAAAGTTTATTACCCGTGAGCGTACATCATAATCGATGGTGAAAACGTCGTCTAAGTGGTCCATGTCTATAGTTAAGATATTTCGGTCGGCGCGAGCAATAAGTGTGATTTTCATGGTTTACTCTAATGGGTGCATTTTAAACTCAGTGATGCATTCTTCCAGGGTGCAGACGTCGGCATAAGTAGTCAGATCGGAATCAGGGAGAGGGGAAATGCGTGCATATTCTAAAGAGGGAAACATTTGCATGTATGTGTCTGGAGAATTTGCTAACAACGCATAGGTTTCTGACAAGTGTTCTGGGGTCAAAGATTTCGTGATTAGACGAGTAACTAGTGAACGCATGCATGGTATGCAACAACAGCCACAAGTAATCAAGATGGCAGCAAAAACGGCAAAAGACATAAGCAAAGATATAACTATCGCTTTCCATCTACCAAACGTGCTATTAAACCAGTCGTCAATGGGGTTATAGATACCTGAGTGACTCTGCATCTCGTTAGACAAAGTTCTAAGTCCTTCCAAAGCTCTAGACACCTTTCCATCAGGGGCAGTGTTGTTGGGGATAAAACTACAACACAAGTCGCCAAACATGCTACACACTCCGCCTTTCTCCGCGAGCAAAAAATCAAGCGCCATTCTGTTCTGTACAGCCATCAGGGAAGTGGGAGCCAATTGCTCAGCTAGTCCTTCAACAGCATCTCTGGTCAGGTTGCTAAGACGCATGACATTATAATGAACGTAATTAATACGGTCAACATTTTTATTAGGTGTGACAGGGAAATATGCTGAGATCACAGGAAGATTTTCAAACCCTGAAGCAATTTGATTAGCCAATTTATGCTCGTCTGGCACGCCTCTAGGGATTCCAATCGCATCGATGTAAGTTGGAGAGTTCACTGTTGGATCAAAAGTGAAACTTCTACGCCGTCTGTTACCTGGATAAGGAAAAGCTTGTGCAATTTTGTGTCCTATGAGAGTAAGTGGAGCCTTAAGTCTAACCATAGCACACAGTCCTATTGAATTTTGAGGGACTTGAGTATATAACTTTTTTCCACCACAATAGTAATACAGACCTGAACGAGTCAGTCGCCCCACCTCCTGTTGCCGACCTTTCGTGGTTGTGGCTGTGAATGTTATATTACACCAATCAACATCTATGCTGCCTAGGTTGGTGTTAGGAACGGTAGCTACAAAATTGAAGCAAACATAATCGTGTCTTTTATCAGCATGAAATGCGCCAACCTGTGTGCCATCAGGACCAAGGGGAAAAATTTCTTCTAAGGTTGTGCAATTCCTAGTTTTAATTTTTTGGGTGATAAGTAACATGCAATCGAAACCCCATTCGTCTTCTAAAAACAACGGTGCTGGTTCTGTCAAGGGAGTGGGTCGTGCAGATGCACAGGCTACACATTCAGAGAGCGACGCTTCTTTAACTGATTCAATTAACCAAGAACCTGTGTACAAAAAAACCTTTTCCCATGTTGGGCAGGACGTACAAATGGTAGGATCATAAGTTCCACAGAGACACATGTAAAACTCGGCTTTTCTGATTCTTTCATCTGAGCAGTCAAACAATTTGCAAACAGGTAAAGTTATTGTTGAAGTTGTGCCGTTGACATATGGAACTATGAAGACGGGGTTACCGTTGTAGTCCCTTCGACCAGGACTCTGTTTGAGCTCTCTCTTAGCTGGATTGAGTTGGCTCACATTTTCAGGATGCAGGTACCATGTCATGAGACCTATCAGTGTCAGTCCCACAATGACTAGAGTATAGCAAAGCAACTCTTTCATCCCAGTGCATGTTCTAGGCAAAACAGGTTGTTTTAAAATTGTGCGTGGGATGCGTGTATCGAGCATTGTCTTATCTTTTCTGTCGTTGTCAGGAGTTCTTCTAAAGCAGTGTCTCCTGAGCGCGTAGATCCCTCGGTGGTATCAAATCGTGCAGATTCCGATACTTGCTGCACCCTTGTTGGCACCCAGCCTCTAAGGCTCTGGCGCGCTGTTCCTCTGGGCTGGTTAAACTCGTTCTCCTGCCAGTGGGTCCTCTGTTGGTGACCTGGTACCTCGGAACAGCTTGCAGTGGGCGGCGTGGATCCAAGTAGCTCTCTCAGCGACTTTCACGGCCGTGTGGGTCACGAGCAACACCTGATAGGGTCCGGTCCACCTGGGCGAGTTCCAGTGTTTCCTCCTGAAAGATTTAACCATAACAAAGTCTCCAGGAGTTATGTTGTGTAATTTTACCTGAGTTGGGCTGGGTAGCCCTCCCTGGACTTGCTCTCTGATGGATTTGAGGTGGTTAGTCAGATTAATGCAATATGTCAGCATGTCGTGATCACAATGTTTTAGATCACTAGTTGAGATTGGTCCCACACCCATGTTGGGTGGAGCCGCAAAAAGGATTTCAAATGGGCTGAGGTTATGCTTAGCTCGTCTCCGCATGCGCAAATATGTTAGTGCAATTGGCAGACAAGACACCCAGTTAAGTTTTGTTTCTTCACAGATCTTAGACAGTTTGTTTTTTAATGTTCCATTCTCTCTTTCGACCGCCCCTCCACTTTGTGGATGATAGGCACAGTGTTTGGTCAGATCAAAGTTCAGTACTCGTGATATGTCGTCAAGGATTTGATTTGCGAAATGGGGCCCATTATCACTTGAGATTTTTTGTGGGATTCCCCACCTGGGAATGACTTCTTGTAACAGAAGTTTAGCTACTGTTTTAGCTGTGGCATGCTTTGTCGGGAAGGCTTCTACCCATTTGGAATACATGTCTACTATGACTAGACAGTATCTTTTGTTTTGAGTTGGTGTTAGTTCAATGAAATCAATCATGATGTGTTGGAATGGTGCTGTGATTGTTTTGTGAGCTCCAGAACCTGTGGGTTTAATGGCTTTAGCAACATTATGTGTGGCACAGATTAAACATGCCTCACAGTGTTGTTTGGCTGTCTGATGAAAGTTAATCGTAAACCAATTTTCATTGATTTGTCTCAACATCCCTCCTTTTGACACGTGGTCCAATCCATGTGTCAATGTTGCAAAAGAAGGGAAAAAGTGTCGTGGAAGGCATGGATTACCATTTGGACCTACCCACACATCATTTTGAAAAATGCATCCGTGTTTCTTCCAGTTTGCCTTTTCACTGGCTGGTGCAAACTTTTGCATGTCTGAAACAGAGAATGAAACATCATCATCTTTGTTTAAAGGCAAAGACAAAAGCATATTAGTTGGGTTGGGCAACATTGACGCTTGTTTAGCTGCTGTGTCAGCGAGTGAGTTACCTATGGAGACAGGATCAGTGTTTGATGTGTGTGCTGCACATTTGATGACTGCAATTCTGAGAGGGAGAGTGATTGCAGTAAGAAGTTCGTCCACAAGTTTGTGATGAAGGATTGGTTGGCCATCAGACTTGAGGAAGTTTCTGTGTTTCCACAAAGCTCCAAAGTCATGAACAACTCCAAAAGCATACCTGCTGTCTGTGTAAATGTTAACAGTTTTACCTTCAGAAAGTGTGCATGCACGAGTGAGAGCCACCAGCTCGCAGGCTTGTGCTGAGCATGATGGTAAAGAAGATGATTCAACTGTGTGTGTGAGGGTGACAACAGCATATCCACTGCGAATCTGACCAGTGTCAGGGTCACGGGAAGAAGATCCATCAACAAAAAGTTCCCAATCAGGGTCAGTCAAAGGATTTTGTTCTAAGTCAGGTCGTGGTGTGCATATGACTTCAAGTTCCGCCATACAGTCATGTGGTTCACCATCATCCTCGTTTGGCAAAAGAGTCGCAGGATTCAAGACATTACATCGTTGGATGGTGATGTTGGGCATGTCTAACAGTGTGGTGTGATAACGTAACCAACGTGCGGTTGAAAGATGAGCAGTTTTTTGCTCATTAAGAATTTGAGTAACTGCGTGGGGGACAAGGAGAGTCAGATCAGAATACCCCACAATGTCTCTACTCGCCAGTGCAGCTTTTTCTGCTGCGGCTACAGCGCGCAAGCAGAGAGGCAAACCAGCAGCGACTGGATCTAATTTAGCTGAAAAGTAGGCGACTGGTTTCAATCTGTCCCCATGCTTTTGCAACAACACTGACGTCATGTGGCCCTTCCTCTCATCCACAGCCTGTGTGAACGGGCGTGTAGGATCTGGAATACCAAGAGTGGGAGCCTTTTGCAACTGTTGCTTGAGTGTTTCAAAGGCCTGCAGTGCCTCAGTTGTCCATGTGACATGTGAGCTCATTTGTAAGTGTTTGTCATGACATACCTTTCTTAAAGGAGCCTCAATCTCAGCGTAGTTTGGGATGAAATGCCTACAGTAACCGCAAAGACCTAGAAAAGACATGAGTTGTTTTTTTGTTACCGGTAATGGCAGTTTCACAATCGCCTCAACACGCGAGTCAGCAATTTTTCTTCCTTCTCTGGAGATCCTGTGTCCAAGAAAAGTGACAGTGGTTTGTACAAACTGCAATTTTGACAATGATGCTTTGTGACCTTGTTCTGCAAGGAATGTCAGCAGTCTGATCGTGTTCTCTTTACAAGACTGTTCAGATGGTGCAGCCAGCAGCAAATCATCCACGTACTGTAACAAAGCACAATCATGAGGCAGAGAGAAACTCATCAAACTATCATTCAGTGCTTGATGAAAAATAGTGGGAGATTCACAGAAACCTTGCGGGAGCCTCGTAAAAGTGTAAGCCTTACCCAGGAATTGGAAAGCAAACCAGAACTGGCTGTTGGGATGAACTGGAACGCTAAAAAACGCATTTGCTAAGTCTATCACACTGAAATATGTGGAGCCTGCAGGGATCTGAGAAAGGATGACATAAGGGTTAGGTACAATAGGTGCTCTTGCTTGGACAGAGGCATTAACTGCTCTTAAGTCTTGAACAAATCTCCATTCATCTGGAGGAGTAGGTCTGATCTTTTTGACTGGAAAAATCGGGGTTCTCACTGGTGACTCAGGGCAGGCGATGATCACGCCTGCTTCTAGCAAGGAGCGGAAAACTGGAGTGATACCTTTTTCTGCTTCAGGCTTCAGTGGGTATTGGGCTATTTTAGGTCTATAAGAAGACTTTGGTGTTATTTCAATTGGTTTTTGGCCCTTAATTAACCCGACATCATATTTAGTTGTGGCCCAGAGATGGGCGGGGACGTCTGCCAATTCAGGGTCGTCCAGAGACATCATGGACGTAACTAGTCATGCATTGTTATCAATCACTTCCTTTGTTGGCCGTGCTGTCAGCATGAGGCAAAAATCTTGCCTAAACATGTTGAGAGACGGTGAGAAGGAACAATCATCACGTGGTTCCCAGTCATGTGTGGTGTGTGCTCTAAGTGCTAGAGGACCTAGAGATCGCCATTGGGAGTCAGGTGGCTTTGCTAGTGAGATGTGAGGAAATGAGTCAGGTACTGTGAAGTAACTTGTCTGAGGTGTTGTTTTGTTGTTCAAATCTATCAGCACAAAACATGAGTCTTGTGTCCAACAGATAGATGTGGTGACAAGTTGTGTTGTCTGTGTTTGCAGAAATGAGTCCCCTAATGGGTCAGCTGGATCTGAAACGACATGAGCAGTGCAGTGTAGATGTGGTTCAGTCATGAAACAGACACTAGGTGGCAGCCTTTCTCTGGCCATTGAGAGCAGAGTGTGTCTCTGATGTGGATCAATTAACAACCACTGAAAAATGAACAATAATTCAGGTGTGAGAGAGACCAGAGCATCAGACTCTAATTGTTTAGACACAGTCAAACCATCAGGTGCACAGTTTATTGCCAATCTAAATTTCAGAATCAAATCTCTTGCTAATAAATTTATTGGGCAAGAGTCAGAAAGCAAAAACTGATGTTCATGTGTTTCATGATCAAAAGGATCGATGATCTTGAGCGGAACTGTGACCGCTTCAGGAACTGTCCGGCCAGATGCACCTGTGGAATGGACAATTTTGTTAGAAAGTGGAGCATTTGGAAGACATTTACGCATGATTAATGACTGTGTTGCTCCTGAATCTACAAGAAATTGTAATGAAATGTTTTCAACCACTGCAGTCATCATTGGTAGTTTCAGATAAGCAGCTTGAGTGTATTTGAAGTAAGTAGGAATAACTTCTCCTGTGTATGTATGTGTGTGTGTGTCATTTGTTTCAGAAACAGGTGTGTGTGTGCTGGTACTTGCGGTC
>JBBPBX010010657.1:0-19915 GCA_038048925.1 Garcialebias charrua
TATATATATATATATATATATATATATATATATATATATACAGGTAACCCCCGACCTACGACCCCATCGACCTGCGAACCACGGGACCTACGAACATATCATATTTAATAAAAATATGAATAAAAAAAAAAAAAAAAAATTTTTTTTTTTTTTTGTGTTTAAATGTTCTTAATTTCATGTGTACATCACTTTGTTGCAGCTCTGGTTGTTTTAAAGGCTTTATAAATAATAATTATGATAAAAAAGATCATTTCTGATCATTTTTGAGCAATTTTTGGCAACAGGAAGTAGGTCTTCAGTTTACACGGTCACAAATTAATGTAGAACACCGGACGCTATTTTAGGTTCAGTCACTGGGGTCTCCGGTCACAAATTAATGTAGAACACCGGACGCCATCTTAGGTTAGCTGCCGAGAGCCGGACGAAGACTGGTGACCAGGATGGCTTCATATGGATTAATTACTAGCTGGAAACGTCTCTGTGAACTTTGTGGATGTCTCAAGCAGCAGCGGATTTATCGCCGATCGTGCCAGGCCGCCGTGCGAACACCTCCGGCCGGCCTGGCTACACCTCCGGCCTGGCTAGCTCCAGAGCTAACACTGGAGCTAACACGGGAGCCGGCCTTTTGAACACTGGTGACCAGGATCGCATCATATGGATTAATTACTAGCTGGAATAGCTCTGTGGACGTCTCAGGCTGGAGCAGCGGCTGGAGCAGCAGCTGCAGATTGATCGCGCCGCCGCTCCAACACTAGCTCATGGCTTGGCTAGCAGAAGCTAGCCAGCTAGCTAACACAGGTCTGGAGCAGCTGCGGTGGCTTGCCGGCCCCCGCGCTGCTTGGCCCGAAAACAATCAACGCATGGCAACCTATGTCGGCTTTGACCATCTCAAAGTAAGAAAATATATTTTTATTTATTCTGTAAATGTGAATAGCAATGTTTAACATTACAGTACACTACTTTACATGCTTAAATGTGTGCGCGCGCTCCGTTAGCATGATAAATAAAGGTTGAATGAATGAATGAATGAATAATTTTTTTTTTTTAATATAATTTTCACCCCCTACCTACGAACGGATCGAGCTGCGAACGGTTCTTAGGTCCCAAACTCGTACGTAGGTCGGGGGTTCCCTGTATATATATATATATATATACACATATATATATATATATATATATATATATATATTGGTGTGAAGAGGATGGCTGTGAGGTGAGAAGGGAGGCCATCTATAAAGGAAGAAAAAAAATGGGTGTCAACATCAGAAATGTAGGCGCAGTCATGGTACACTTGTCTTGAGAACTAATTTTGTCTCATACATCTGATTTATTGCCAACACAAAGAGCTCTTTATCAAAACTGGGTGAAACTTACCGAAGTGCAGGCAGACACGGTGAACTCAGAGATTAAATAAAGAATAACTATTTATTTTGGGTGAAAGGACAAAACAAAAGCTGTCGTGGCAGCAAAAACTGAAAGTTATGCACCATAACTCATGTTCCCTGAAGGAAGGGAACGAGGTGCAACATACTTTCTATGGGAATTGTGCCCCCGCGCGATTACCTGAAGGAATATACTCACGCCTTTACGGCGTCACCGCCGCGCCAGAGGCCCCGCCCTCTGGGTACTTAAGCGGCTTGCGCCCCTCCATCTTTCTCCAAAGTTTGCACTTCACCGAGCTTTCAGCATTGAAAAGGGCCAGCTATGTTGCACCTCGTTCCCTTCCTTCAGGGAACATGAGTTATGGTGCATAACTTTCAGTTCCCTTTCAGTTGGTCTCTCGGTGCAACATACTTGCTATGGGAACGTAATCCACTCACGCCCTTGAAATGCTCAGTAAAATGCATGCTAGAGTGAACGTCTGCCTGTGACCAACAGGCACCTCAAGGCTACTTTCTACTGTGTGTTAGAAAGGACAGCCTGAGTGACGTCACCTGCAGTAACATCCAAACTGTAATGCTTTGCAAAAGTATTTAATGAGCTCCAATTCGCAGCAGCACAGATGTCTGCGACTGGCACACCCTTAAATAATGACCAGGAAGTGGCCAAGCCCCTAGTGGAGTGAGCATGCACTCCAGAGGGTACCTGTTGACCTTTGCTACTGTAGGCCCTCTTAATGGCCTCAGTCACCCAATGTGAGAGGCGTTGTTTTGATAGGGCTCTCCCTGTAGCAGGTGCTGCAAAGCAGACGAACAGTTGGTTTGTTTTCCTCCATTCGGCTGTTCTCTGCATGTAGGTGCGTAAAGCCCTCACTGGGCAGAGAGCCTGTAGCCTTTCCTGTTCCTGAGTGAGGACAGGGGCCGGTGGAAAGGAGGAGAGATCAAAGTCTAGACTCCTGTGGTTCAAGGTCAAGACCTTGGGGTGTATGCGGGATTAGGCCTTAAGGTGACCTTTGACCCGTCAGGGACGAATCTGGTACACATTGGATGTACAGACAATGCATGGAGGTCACCCACGCGTTTCGCCGAGCAAAGTGCCAGGAGTAGAGCAGTTTTATAAGATAGTAAATCTATCTTAACTTCGCTCAGTGGCTCGAATGGAGGGTCACAAAGAGCCCCCAGAACCAGGCCAAGATCCCAACCAGGGGTCAGGGTCCTGCTGGGTGGTTTGGTCCGAAGGACACCCCTCATAAACCTTATTATGATTGGATGTGCTCTGGGTGTCTTGTGTCCCCAGCCTTCATGACAGGCTGAGATTGCTGATAGGAAAACTTAAATCGTTGAATAAGAACAACCTTTTTCCAGTAAATCCTGAAGGAAAGTTAGGAGTTGAGCCAAGTCGCATGCATAAGAAATAATATTTATTTCTGAGCACCAGGCTTAAAAAATGTGCCGCCTTTATGCGTATAAAGATTGTGTTGAACCAGCATGGGCATTTTGTATGGTCAATACCACATTTTCTGGCAAGCCTGACGCCATCAACCTGTTCTTTTCAGCCAACAAGCTGAGGCTTTTGGTAGTTCCTGGCCTAAGTGGTTGTATTGTCCCTTCTGGTGACAAAGAAGCTGTTAACCCCTGGGGGTCAACCAAATTGGGAAAACCTCCTTGCTGATGTGCTCCCAAGTTACCCTGCTCAGGGTTAATTGAGGACCGATGTAGTCTGTCAACTTTATTAGACAGGTTTGGAGCGGAAAATATATTTTCCTCCTCCAAATCTAGAGTTCTGTCATGAGGCTACGAGTTATGTAAATGAGCAGATCTCCTAACTCCAATCCGTTTCTTGGGATGGTCCAGTTTACTAGTCCTTTGCTTTAATGGAGCGTTGGTACCAGGCAAACCGACCGAGGTCCGTGTATCACCCCCTGGGGGAATTATTTTTGAAAGCAGTTTTGTATCAGCACAGAACGGGAAGAGACATGTTGTCTGAGTACTGCTCGGGCATTTCATCCATCCATCCATCCATCCATCCATCCATTTTCGTCCGCTTATCCGGGGTTGGGTCGCGGGGGTAGCAGCCTAAGTAGGGAGGCCCAGACTTCCCTCTCCCCAGCCACATGGAGCAGCTCCTCTGGGGGAATCCCAAGGCGTTCCCAGGCCAGCCGAGAAACATAGTCCCTCCAGCGTGTCCTGGGTCTTCCTCTGGGTCTCCTCCCGGTGGGACATGCCCGGAACACCTCACCAGGGAGGCGTCCAGGAGGCATCCTAACCAGATGCCCGAGCCACCTCAACTGGCTCCTCTCGATGTGGAGAAGCAGCGGCTCTACTCCGAGTCCCTCCCGGATGACTGAGCTTCTCACCCTATCTCTAAGGGAGAGTCCAGACACCCTGCGGAGAAAACTCATTTCAGCCGCTTGTATCCGAGATCTCGTTCTTTCGGTCACAACCCAAAGCTCATGACCATAGATGAGGGTGGGAACGTAGATCGATCGGTAAATTGAGAGCTTTGCCTTTCGACTCAGCTCTCTCTTCACCACGACAGACCGGTACAGCGCCCGCTTCACTGCGGATGCTGCACCTATCCGCCTATCGATCTCACGCTCCAGTTTTCCCTCATTCATGAACAAGACCCCGAGATACTTAAACTCCTCCACTTGGGACAGGACCTTCTCCCCGACCCGGGCATTTCATGTCCCTCGTTAATAACAAAGGAGCAGCTGCACCGTGCGAGCGTGGGGGTGAACCTCCTGGTTTGGCAGACTTGAGATTATTTGATGATAAGGAGCTCAGTTCCTCTTGGAAAACAGGAAGAGAAATCTGATTCGGCTCAGGTTTGTTTGCATCCACAACTGGCTGAACACAGTCATTGTTGTGAAGGTGTGAAATTTGTAGCTGCCTGAGGGCGTCTGATGAAGCCCTCCCGTTGTCAGGCTTTGTCAGCTTGCCTCTCTGAGGAGCTGACATGTCACATGTTCGTCTGGTTAGTGTATTGGCTCTCCCGTTGTTCACAATGGAACTAGGGCTTGAGCACGTGACCCTCCCCACCTGTCTTCCTGAGAGGTGTGTGTGTGTGTGTGTGTGTGTGGAGGGGTGGTTCGCAGATTCCTCTGCGTCTGCTCATTGCAGAGGCACTCTGCTGGGGTTTATCAATTATGCTAATACCCCGTGAGCCGTGAGAGAGAGGGGGAAAAAGGCCATCTCTCTTTATGACGGCTTGCAGGTCAGAAGACCTGTTTTGTGTTGTTGTTATTTGTGGGGTTTTTTTTGGTCAATAAAACAGAGAGGAGCTGTTTCATGAACTTTATTTGTGCTTATGTGCAATGACGTACATGATTTTATGTCACTCACAGCAGAGAAAGCATGATTTGTGCATGCTGTAAATAAACCAGCTGATTGTACTATGTTACAAGCAAAGTCTGGACATGAAGGGATCATTCCCATTACCACGTGGGTGGGTGACCCTGTAATGTGGAAACGTGGACCTGGTTCATCAGGCACGTTTCTGTCTGTTGTCCCGATTTGCCGAGGAGTCCCTGTGTTTGGTCGCCTGGCGGGGGACAAACCTGTTTTTGCTCCATGCGTGCTCGGTACGAGGTGGGCCCTGCAGGGCTCTTTGCCTGGGCTCCTCCTCGTATGCTGGCTGTTTCTGTGGCGGGGCACGGGTTGCTGAGTGGTGCCGAGACTGCGCAGGTCTGCTACCAGCAGACTCCCTTGGGGAGGGGGCGAAACTTCTCCGGGGAATGCCCACCCGGATATCTTCCGCCTGTCTGTGTCTTTGGTCCAGCTTGGTCTGAATTTGCTCCAAAGCTTTACCAAATAATCCCGCCGGCTCTATCGAGTGGTGGAGAAAAGGCACCTTCTGTCCCTCCGGGAGATCCGTCAGAGTCATCCAGAGGTGGCGGATCGCGATGACCACTTCCGCCATTCCCCTGCCCTGTGCAACAGCAGCTGTCCCCATCATACGGAGCACGAAGTCTGTTGCTCTGCGGGCTTCATCCAGCAATTCGGCAGCCGCCTGCTTGTCCGTTGTCGTTTGGAGCTGTTGCAGTTTTTCGGCTAGGTAAGCCTGCATTAACGCGGACGCGTTCATGGCGCGTGCCACGAGTCCCTGAGCCCTGTAGCATTTCTCGAGAAGAGACGCTGAGGCTCGGCAAGCCTTGCTGGGAAGAGTTGGTTTTGTTCCTGATGATTTAGGAGCCAGGTGAGACGCTAGAGTGTCCTCGATCTGAGGCACGTTAGCTATTCCCACTTCATCCATCCCATCCACGTCGAGGAACTGTGAGAGGGGGAGAAGCATAGGGGCTCGTGGCTGAGTCCAGGTGCGCGTTAGTTCTGTCAGAAAATCCGGGAACACGGGCATCTTTTGCCTCGTGGCGGCCTGCTGCTTCGAGTAGAAATAGTTTCCTGCCAGCCTCGTGACCTGTTGGCGAGGCGGAGGTTCAGGCCATGGGATGTGCAGCGCGTCCGCTGCTCTGTGGCACAAGTCGAACAGAGCAGGGATGGAAAAGTCAGTTTCTGGGAGCACAGGTACTGGGGTCTGGGAGAGGTCTTCACCCTGATCCTCCAGTTCCACGTCCGCCTCCTCCGTTGAAAATTCGCCCGAGGCTGAAATCGAGATCTCGTCCTCGTTCATCATGCCCCGGGTGTCGAATTCGACTGTTAGGTCCACCATGGGAGCCAGCACGTCAGGGCTGTCGCCCCATTCGACACGTGTGCTGTCATGTAGAGCCATGTTCTCGAGCTCCGGCGTGGGAGTGAGGGGCTCCGTGGTGTCCGCGTCCGCTGGTGTCGCTGAAGAGCCCATGGCCTTGGCGACGAGGTCAACCCGATGCCGCAGCACCGCATCCATCATGAGGCTGCAGTATGGGCAAAAGTCGGGCATATCCAGTGCTGTTTTTGCATGCAGCATTCCCAAGCAGATTGGACAGGCCTCATGGGTGTCCGTTGCTGCGAGGGAAAAGCCACATCTGCTGGGACAGGCGCGCGAGGTTGGGCTTGCCATCCCGCTGGTTTTCCTTGGAAGTCTCGCCTTTCGCTTTCCTTTCTCCGGAGGCATGTCCGAGATGAGGCGAGCGAGTCCTTCCAGAATCTTCTTTCTTTTTCCTTGAAAAGTCTCCTCCGTCGCGTCGCTTTCGCTGGCTAGCTCGCTAGGAGTTAGCGAGGTAGCTTTTTTCTTGTGGCGTAGTTAGCGCCGTCGAGCGAAGCAACCTGTAGAGAGAGGAGAAGAAAATACTTTGGGGTTAAGAGAAATGTGCNCATCCATCATCCATACATCCATCATCCATCCATCATCTATACATCATCCATACATCATCTATACATCATCCATACATCCATCATCCATCCATCATCCATACATTATCCATCCATCATCCATCATCCATCCATCACCCATCCATCATCCATACATCATCCATACATCCATCATCCATCATCCATCCATCACCCATACATCATCCATACATCATCCATACATCCATCATCCATCACCCATCCATCACCCATCCATCACCCATCCATCATTGTATTGTATGTAATTTATTCATTTCAAATTTAAAACACAAAGCAACAAATTCAAAAACGTATAGAAAGCAAAAAAAACAAATTTAAAATGAAAGGAAGCAGATGAAGAATAAAATTCTTATAGTATCTGCCCCTTCTTAAAAACAAAATTCTGTTTAACACTCAAATCAAACAATAATCATTCATGAACAAAAATTCATAACCCATAACACTTGTCGATGTTTAATAATTTAACAATTTTGCATTTGTAGATATCTATTTAAGAATTTATATTTAATCAACTTTTTAAATAAAGGTATTGATTCAATTTTTTGTCATCATGTCCCAAACCATTCCATAAATCTATTCCATGCATTAAAGTAAACAGACCCTTTAAACTGGTTCTAAATTGTGGCTTAACAAAAATGTCTGTACCTTTAAGATTGTAACAGCTTTCTCTTTTTAAAAAATGCTTTTGAATATTATGAGGTAGTTTGTAGTTTTGAGCTTTATGCATTAATAAGTAAATATTATATTCTACTAGATCGTAAAACTTCAATAGTTTCATTTTATAGAATAGATTGTTTGTTGGATGATAATAATGCATTCTTGTTATAATTCTTATAGCTCTTTTTTGAAGGATGAAAATAGGCTTTGTTAAGGTTTTGCACGCTGTTCCCCAGACATCAACACAATAAATTAAATGTGGTACTATAATTGTGTTGTATAACAAATACAAGGCATTATCATTCAATAAATCCTTTACTTTATATAATACTGCTGTGGATTTGGATAATTTAGTTTTAACAGAATTTACGTGTTGTTTCCATGATAATTTATCGTCAATGATTACACCTAGAAACTTCATTTCACTGACTCTACCTATTTCAACACTGTTAATTTTGAAAGGGAAAAACTGTGGTTATCTTTTTTTTTGCTAAAAATCATATAATTGGTTTTATCAATATTCAACGATAACTTATTTAAATTAAACCAAGTTTGTATATTAACAAACTCATTATTCATCAAATCAATCAAATGTTTCAAATCATCACCAGAACAAAAAAAGGTAGTATCATCAGCAAAAAGAACGCATCTAAGGATACCTGACACATTCATCAAATCATTAACATATAAAATAAACAGTTTCCGTCCAAGCACAGAACCCTGCGGCATCCATCATCCATACATCATCCATACATCCATCATCCATCCATCACCCATACATCACTCATACATCCTCCATCCATCATCCATACATCCATCATCCATCCATCATCCATCAATCATCCATCCATCATCCATCCATCATCCATCCATCATCCATCCATCATCCATCCATCCATCATCCATCCATCACTCATACATCCTCCATCCATCATCCATACATCCATCATCCATCAATCATCCATCCATCATCCATCCATCATCCATACATCATCCATCATCCATCCATCACCCATACATCATCCATACATCCATCATCCATCCATCACCCATACATCACTCATACATCCTCCATCCATCATCCATACATCCATCATCCATCCATCATCCATCAATCATCCATCCATCATCCATACATCATCCATACATCATCCATCATCCATCCATCACCCATACATCACTCATACATCCTCCATCCATCATCCATACATCCGTCATCCATCATCATCCATCAATCATCCATCCATCATCCATCCATCATCCATACATCATCCATCATCCATACATCACCCATACATCACTCATACATCCTCCATCCATCATCCATACATCCATCATCCATCAATCATCCATCCATCATCCATACATCATCCATACATCATCCATACATCCATCATCCATCCATCACCCATACATCACTCATACACCCTCCATCCATCATCCATCCATCCATCATCCATCCATCATCCATCAAACATCCATCCATCATCCATCCATCATCCATCCATCATCCATACATCCATCATCCATCCATCACCCATACATCACTCATACATCCTCCATCCATCATCCATACATCCATCATCCATCCATCATCCATCCATCATCCATACATCCATCATCCATACATCCATCATCCATCCATCATCCATACATCATCCATACATCATCATCCATCCATCCATCCATTGTCCATCCACCATCCATACATCATCAACACATCTGTCCATCATCCATCCATCATTCTTACATCAGCCATACATCATCCATCCATCCATCCATCATCCATCCATCATCCATACATCATCATACATCATCCATACATCCATCATCCATCCATCATGATCATCCATACATCCATCCATCCATTGTCCATCCACCATCCATACATCATCAACACATCCATCCATCATCCATCCATCATTCTTACATCATCCATACATCAGCCATACATCATCCATACATCCATCCACCATCCATCCATACATCCATACATCAACCATCCATCATCCATACATCATCCATACATCATCATACATCCATCCATCCTGCCATCCATCTATCCATCCATCATCCATCCATCATCAATCCATCTATCATCCATCCATCATCCATCCATCCTCCATCATCCATATATCATCCATATATCATCCATACATCATCATCCATCCATCCATCACCCACCCATCCATCATCCATCCATCCATCCATCATCCATACACCATCCATCCATCCATCCATCCATCATCATCCATCCATCATCTATGCATCATCATCCATCCATCCATCCATTATCCATCCACCATCCATACATCATCAATACATCCATCTATCATCCATCCATCATTCTTACATCATCCATCCATCAGCCATACATCATCCATCATCCATCATCCATCTATCAGCCATCCATCATCCATACATCATCCATACATCATCATCCATCCATCCATCCATCCACCCATCATCAATCATCCACCCATCATCCATCCATCCATCATCCATCCATCATCCGTACATCATCATCATCATCCATCTATCTGTCCATCCATCATCCATCCATCATCAATCCATCCATCCATCATCCATCCATCATCCATCCATCCATCCATCATCCATACATCATCCAAACATCATTAATCCATCATCCATCCATCCATCATCCATCCATCATCCATCCATCATCCATACATCATCCATACATCATCTATACATCATCCATACATCTGTCATCCATCCATCATCCATCCCTCATCCATCCATCATCCATACATCATCCAAACATCATTAATCCATCATCCATCCATCCATCCATTATCCATCCACCATCCATACATCATCAACACATCGGTCCATCATCCATCCATCATTCTTACATCATCCATACATCATAATACATCATCCAAAAGTCAAAGTCAAAAGTCAAAGTCAACTTTATTGTCAGAACTGCAATATGTACAGGACATACACATGATTGAAATTGCGTTTCTCTCAGTCCCTCGGTGCAACAGTAACCATTTAAACACTAAAACACTGAAACATTTAATAAACATAAGCATAAAATAGTAAAAGTGTAACACTGTGTAAAACATCATCATCCATCATCCATCCATCCATACATCATCCATCCATACATCATCACCACATCCATCCATCATCCATCCATCATTCTTACATCATCCATACATCAGCCATACATCATCCATCCATACATCCACCATACATACATACATACATACATACATACATCATCCATATATCATCCATACATCATCCTCCATCCATCCATCCATCCATCATCCATCCATCAACAATCCATCCATCATCCATCCATCATCCATCCATCCATCCAGCCATCATCCATATATCATCCATCCATCATCCATACATCATCATCCATCCATCATCCATCCATCCATCCAGCCATCATCCATCCATCATCCATACATCATCATCCATCCATCATCCATCCATCCATCCAGCCATCATCCATCCATCATCCATACATCATCATCATCCATCTATCTGTCCATCCATCATCCATCCATCATCAATCCATCCATCCATCATCCATCCATCATCCATCCATCCATCCATCATCCATACATCATCCAAACATCATTAATCCATCATCCATCCATCATCCATCCATCATCCATCCATCATCCATACATCATCCATACATCATCTATACATCATCCATACATCTGTCATCCATCCATCATCCATCCCTCATCCATCCATCATCCATACATCATCCAAACATCATTAATCCATCATCCATCCATCCATCCATTATCCATCCACCATCCATACATCATCAACACATCGGTCCATCATCCATCCATCATTCTTACATCATCCATACATCATAATACATCATCCAAAAGTCAAAGTCAAAAGTCAAAGTCAACTTTATTGTCAGAACTGCAATATGTACAGGACATACACATGATTGAAATTGCGTTTCTCTCAGTCCCTCGGTGCAACAGTAACCATTTAAACACTAAAACACTGAAACATTTAATAAACATAAGCATAAAATAGTAAAAGTGTAACACTGTGTAAAACATCATCATCCATCATCCATCCATCCATACATCATCCATCCATACATCATCACCACATCCATCCATCATCCATCCATCATTCTTACATCATCCATACATCAGCCATACATCATCCATCCATACATCCACCATACATACATACATACATACATACATACATACATCATCCATATATCATCCATACATCATCCTCCATCCATCCATCCATCCATCATCCATCCATCAACAATCCATCCATCATCCATCCATCATCCATCCATCCATCCAGCCATCATCCATATATCATCCATCCATCATCCATACATCATCATCCATCCATCATCCATCCATCCATCCAGCCATCATCCATCCATCATCCATACATCATCATCCATCCATCATCCATCCATCATCCATCCATCCATCCATCATCCATCCACCATCCATACACCATCCATCCATCCATCATCCATCCATCATCCATCATACATACACCATCATCCATCCATCCATCCATCCATTATCATCCACCATCCATACATCATCAATACATCCATCTATCATCCATCCATCATTCTTACATCATCCATACATCAGCCATACATCATCCATCCATCCATCCATCCATCCATCATCCATCCATCTATACATCCATCCATCCATCAGCCATCCATCATCCATCCATCATCCATCCATCATCCATACATGATCATCCATCCATCCTCCATTCATCCATACATCAACAATTATCCATCCATCATCCACCCATTATCCATCCATCCATCCATCCATCCATCATCTGTACATCATCATCCATCCATCATCCATCCATCCATCATCCATCCATCATCCATCCATCATCCATCCATCATCCATACATCATCATCCATCCATCATCCATCAATCATCCATCCATCATCCATAAATCACTAATTCATCATCCATCATCCATCCATCATCCATCCATCCATCCATCATCCATCCATCATCCATCCATCATTAATCCATCATCAATCCATCCTTCCATCATCCATCCATCATCCATCCACCATCCATACATCATCAATACATCCATCCATCATCCATCCATCATTCTTACGTCATCATACATCATCCATACATCCTCATCCATCCATCATCCATCCATCCATCATCCATCATCCATACATCATCCATACATCATTAATCCATCATCATCTATCATCCATGCATCATCATCCATCCATCATCTGTACATCATCATCCATCCATCCATCATCCATCCATCATCCAACCATCATCCATCCATCCATCATCCATCCATCACCCATCCATCATCATCCATCCATCATCCACCCATCATTAATCACCATTATCCATCCATCATCATCCATCCATCCATCATCCATCCATCCATCATCATCCATCATCCATACATCATTAATCAATCATCCATCCATCCATCATCAATACATCCATCCATCATCCATCCATCATTCTTACATCATCATACATCATCATCCATCCATCATCCATCCATCCATCATCCATCATCCATCCATCATCCATCGATCATTAATCCATCATCATCTAACTTCCATGCATCATCATCCATCCATCCATCATACATCCATCATACATCCATCATTAATTCATCATCCATCCATCCATTATCCATCCACCATCCATCCATCCATCCATCATCCATCCATCATTCTTACAGCATCCATCCATCCATTCATCCATCCATCCATCCATCCATTATCTGTCCACCATCCATACATCATCAATACATCCATCCATCATTCTTACATCTTCCATCCATCCATCCATCCATCCATCCATCATCTTCTGTTTGTTTTGAAGTCTGGTCACGGGGGCAGCAGCTTGAGCAGGGAGGCCCAAACATCTCTTTCCAGCTCTTGTGGGAGGACTCCAAGGCATTCCCAGGCCAACCGAGAGACATGAGCCCTATTAGCACGGGATTAGTTTTACCTAGGGACCACATGTAATAAATAAATTACTTCCCAATTGAATAAATGGATCTGTGCAGATTAACAAGCTAACAGCTAGTGTGAGCAAGGCCAAGACCACAAGACCAAAGTGGAATGCTGCCATCCTAAAACAGCTCTTGCCTCAGATCTAAAGTAAACACTCTTTTAGGAACCTTTACATCAGTGTCAGTCTCACATTACATTATTATAGAATTTTACGGGTATCCACAAGCACAAATAGCAGCAGCAGCTAGCTGTAGCACTCTTGTTGCATTGAGGGCACTTCAGACAGGAGTACAGTATCATACCATTTATAATCTTACATAAAGTTGTCATAGTAGTATAAATGTTTATAAAATGATATTTATGATTACATATGAAATTATAAAAATATTTCCACACAATCTCCCTTCATAACTATTCTTCTTTCTTTTCTTTTTTTTTTCATTCAATAAGACTTTATGCCCATGATTGCCTCTTAGTAATCTGTCTGGTGAGCGAAGCCATCCTACAGAGAAAAAACAACATTACCTGTATAATGAAGTAAAAGCAGACAGAAAAGCATAGTATTCTTCTTTTCTTCTAACAAGAGATCAATTAAGCAATATTTCCCTAATTATAAATTATAACCCGGAGCTTTCTCACAGTTTTACACCACTCATTGAGTCCTCCAAGAGTTATGACATCTGCCCCAAATGTCCAGTCAATTAAACAACAACTCCTGCGTCAAAAGGCTTCCCTCACACAACACAAGAAATCGGGCCTTGGCTCGTGGGTTCCTGGGGCCCAAAGGGTGCCTTGTTTTACCAACAGTTCCAGTGCTGCGGGACAAGGCAGGGTGCATTGTTATGCAACAAGCTGGTTAAGAAGAGAAGGCTTCCACCAAGCTCCAATGAATTCTAGTGGAATTATGTGAAGAGAGTAGCAGCCAGGTTAATCCTGAAGGGAGTCCCCCCGGGGACCTGCGCTCACAGCCCCTTTTGTGTTTTCTTTTCAGCCCTAAATGTTTGTTTGAATGCCCATGGGAGATGAAGAAGGAGCAGAAAGTGGGAGACCGAGGTTTTGTGCGTTCAGAGAAGGGATGGTTAATCCCTGCTCTACTGGGGCAGGCCCAAACTCTAGGGGTCTCCCCACATTTTTCTTACTTTGCAAAACCTCCCAACTGCTAATCTTCCTTCAACGTCCTCCTCTCCTCGTTTCCCCCTCTCCTGTCAGCATGGCCGCCCTCAGGCGCCGGGCCAACAATCCCACTGTCGCTTTGTGGGTGACATCATTCATTGGCACGGAGAAGCAGGAGCGGAATAATTAGGTTTGGATGGCTGAAGTGACCGTTTGTGTGTTTATGTGCAGGGAGAGTGTGTGTGAGGTGATGCAGAAGGGAATCTGCGTTACTCAAGGTGAAGCACGTAGTAGACGTTACGCCGTCATGCAGGGCCGCTGGGAACAATACTGCTTGACTGAACAATTTAACAATGCTTAATGCAAGACAAGATAAATATGGCATGTGCATATTTATGTACAACTTCCAACTTTTGACCCTCTCCAATTAGGATTTTGATTAGATTTGTATTTAACTGTGATGGTGGGGATAAAGAGCAAGAGGCCCGTCATTAATACCTCTCTATACACGCCATACATGACCAACCCAGCAAAGGCCATCCATTTACTACTCTTCCAGCTACATACGCAGCCTACTTGGGGAGAAACCTTTGTTTGACCGATGCGCTTTGTCAATCTCTATTTACCAGCTTCTTTACAACAAGCTCAGTCCTTTGAATATTAACTGTGTGATCACTCTCACCACACAAGCAGTCGCTTAGGACTCTCCATCAATGCAACCCAGCTTCTCTGCACTTTGCTTCTGGGCTTTGTGCCCAACCACATGTTGGTATAAAAACTGTAGTTGGTCTCCCATCATCCATTTGGAGGGAAATTAACAAAAGAGGAAAGAAATGGGGGGATATAAAGAAAAGAGTTGTTTGTCTATGTCAGTGAATGACACTGTGCCATTGTAAACCACTAGTGGAGTGCGACTGTAGTTCTAACTTGTGTAATGACTGAAGCAGCTGCAGCAAGGAAAACAATGGAGGATGGGAGAGTCTGCCTTGGTGTTTTGCAGGCCATTAATCCCCTTTATTGAGTCTCAGGAAATCCTAATTGGAGTCGGAAGTGACTTCAGTGGCCAGATGCTGTACAGATGTGCAAAGAGTCAACACAACCTCCAAGGACAACTGACCAAAATCATCTCCGTCTCCTATCCACCCTGTGGAGTTCAACTGAGACACGTACAATATGTGTGAGACCACCTCACTTCAAGCACAACCACATATCTGAGGGAATTCGACTTGCTGAAAACACTAAGCATCTTGTAACTACAAGCTGTGGCAGCAGACAGCTTGGTAAACATAGCTGAGTATCAGCTGTGCAGCCTATAAAAAAATCAAGACAGAGTTTGGTCATGTGTTTTAATATGTGATTTTCCCCAGATGAATTTGGGAAAATTGAAGCCAAGAACCAGGCAGAATCCTTTAAAACTAATATACAATGTACCAAAGCAAGACGCATAATGGGAAAAAATAAACTAGCAGTTTTATATAAGGTTTCTCTAATATGTTATTTTTTTATGGGTCTTCTGTAAACACATCTATTAAAGTGTGTGTGACATGATTTTTTAACTTTGCCTAAAGTGGCACAGCATATATATCTTGTATCATTCAACTATGTTATTTTTTGCAAACAAAATGACAAATTAATTAAAATTCGTTTCAAAGTGAGTTTAAAATTTGCGCCGTGTTTCTTCACGGGACATCCGGGTACTTACGCATGCGACGTCTGTGACGTAGGTGCAGGAATGTCAGTCTGCGTCTGTCTGCCAGATCGCCTTTTTTTTTGTATAACTTGAAAAATGCCGGTACGTTTTGTCACATTTGGGTGTTCTAATATCGCCAGTGAACAAGTGAGCCTTTTCACTTTCCCAAAAGATGAAAAACTTCGTCAAGAATGGACAAAACAAAGCTGCACCCCTCGGACCCCCCCTCGCTTTAGAACGGTAAGGCTGAAATAAATACGCTGCAGACCTAAATTAGAACCTGCTGTTTGTTGTTCATCACCCGAACTAACTTCGGCTTCCCAAACTGAAGACAAATTGCTCAAATCTTCACTTAGATTGCTAAATTAGTCAGTTTTAATATTGTCCGCCATTGTTATGTACAGGGGGCGTTCTAGCTGACATTCTTGTTTGTATGTCACAGACGTTGCATGCGTAAGTACCCGGATGTCCCGTGAAGAAACACGGCGCAAATTTTAAACTCACTTTGAAACGAATTTTCATTAATTTATCCTTTTGTTTGCAAAAACGAACATAGTTGAATGATACAAGATATATATGTTGCGCCACTTTAGGCAAAGTTCAAAAATCATGTCACACACATCCTAAGTCTATTGTAATGCACATTATTCCATCCCTTTGTATTGGTTTTATTTTTTTAGCTTCCACAGGGGTCATCACAGCAAACAAAAGGTTTGGAATTTTATTTATTTGTTCATTTTTACGCCAAACGTCCTTCCTAAGTGCAATTTGAGCGTGAACCCACAGCAACAGGATTACAAGACAGCATCAATGACCACCAAGCTACTGCAGCCCTGCATCACATCATATTGTAAACAGTAATATATCGTAAATATTGTAATGTTTATCACCTAGACACAGAAATTCATATTGTAATGTACCTTACATCTGTCTGTTTTGTATGTTATCCTTTTTGGGAAGAATGCACTCAGGCATTTATTTCTATCTCTGTGACATTTGTGTGTTTTAGAATATTTATCTCTTGTACACAAATTAAAAGTTTAAAAGAACTTGTTCTTTGAAAATGAATGTGCAGGTGTTCCCAAACTTTAAGGCAGTACTGGTACTGCATATGTTGTTTTTTTGGCTGCTCCCTCCTGCAGCGAGCGAACTTGTATGAAAGATTTTGCTATTTACACCAGGTGCCCTTCCTGATGCAACCTGGGCTTGAATCTGCAGCCTCATGATTACAAGATGGTGGCACTGACCACCAACCAGAACCTGAAGGTGGTACTGTTCATTGTTCTTCTTCTTTTGTCTGTTCCCTCTTCAGGGGTTGCCATGTCGAGTCATCCTTTTCCATCTCCCTCTGTCCTCACTCCAACTACCTCCATCAACCATCAAACATCAACGAGGACCCGCATGAGTACGCATACTGCAAGAACCGGTCAACAGAGGACACCATCTCCTCTGTGGTCTACACTGTGCTCACCCACCTGGAGCAGAAGGACTCATACATCTGTATGATCATGTGGACTTCATGTGTGCCTTCAACACCATGATCCCCCAAACTCTGATGGACAAACTATTCACACTGGGACTAAGCCCCTCCATTTGTAACTGGGTACTAGACTTATTAACAAATAGACCACAGTCAGTGAGGATCCACAACTTCTCCTCCTCCACAATAACCCTTAGCAATGGCTCTCCTCAAGGATGTGTGTTGAGCTCTTTCTGGTTCACTCTGCTCATGTATGATTGTGCAGCTACCCACCAAGGCTGTCACATTGTAAAGTTTGCAGATGATACAGTGGTGGTGGGATGCATCACAAACAATGATGAGTCCAGCTACAGACAGGAGGTGGAACATCTGGAGAGCTGGTGCAAAGAGAATAATCTTCACATCAATGTGAAGAAGACAAAGGAGATGATTGTGGACTTCAGAAGGAACAAACACACCCACACCCCACTGAACATAAGAGGATCTGCAGTGGAAGTGGTCTCCAGCTACAAGTACTTGGGTGTACACATGAATGATAACCTCAGCTGGAGCAACAACACCACCAGCCTGATCAAGAAAGGTCATCAGAGACTCTACTTCCTCAGACGGCTGAGACGAGCTGGTCTGAGAAGCTCAGTCCTCACCTCCTTCTACAGGTGTGCAGTGGAGAGCATCCTGTGCTCCAGCATCAACGTGTGGCATGGAGGCTGCACAGCTGCAGAAAGAAAAGCTCTGCAGAGAGTGGTGAAGGCTGCACAGAAGTCTGTTGGAGTCAGTCTCCCCACCATCACAGACATTTACACCTCCAGATGCAGGAAGAGAGCCACCTGCATCATGAAAGACCCCACTCACCCAGCACACACACTTTTTGCCCCACTCCCCTCAGGAAGGAGGTTGAGGAGCATTAAGTGTAGAACCACTAGACTGAGGAACAGCTTCTACCCTGAGGCTGTTAGACTCATGAATATCTAACCAGAATAATCACTGCAAAATATCACATCATGTTGCTGCTGATCTGTTTCATGTTGCTGCTGATCTGTTTCATGTTGCTGTGTTCATTCGTGCTCATCTGCTCAGACAGACTCATGTTCGTGCTGCTGTTCGACGTAATGTTTTTATGATATTAGTGCTTAGTGTATTTTTAGTTGATGTTTTTCTTAGTTCATATCTTAGATGTTATTACCATTTTTATTTTACACATTTTAGTGTTGGATGTAACTAGGACCCTGTGTACATAATTTCGTTCCACCACATGTTGTGCAAATGACAATAAAGAAGCTCTGTCTCTGACTCCATGTCCTCTCTAACTGCATCCATACATCTCCTCTTTGTTTTTTTCCTGATAGCTGCATTTCTAACATCCTTCTACCGGTATACCCACTGTCCCTTCTCTGGACATGTCCAAACCGTCTCAGTCTAACTTTATCTCCCCGTCCTTCAATCTGCTTTTGTGCTGTGCCAAAGTAGGACGAGTTAAAGGAGATTTTTAAAAAAAAGAAGAAAAAGAAGAAAAAGAACAACTTGAGTTTTAATGCATGACTATGCAGTTGTATGTTTGTGAAAATGTCTGCGTCGCCTGGCTTTTGCTGTCCCACCTTATCATGCTGTCTGACCAAATCCTGAGATTTTTGTCAGGTCATTCTGGAGAACGGCGTGTGATCCGAACGCATGAATGGAAACTAAGAAAGGCCTGAGGGAACTGGGCTTGATTAGGAGGACCTCCCCAGACCTGCTGTCCCAGAATCAAAGCCAGGTGTGTGAGCATGTGTGCACCATTTCTGCTCTCTATCTCTCTCTCTCTCTCTCTCTCTCTCTCACACTCACACACACACATACACACACACACACACACACACACACACACACACCAAGCCATGTTTTTAAGACCCCCGCAGAGCCACAGTCACACTGACCTTTTTGCTCAACCATGGAAATGGCTTCAACCCAGAAGACAGGCTGGATTTAGAAGCAGAATAACACAAAAACACTATTTTATAGTATCAAAAGTTTCAGGCGGAACATTTTCACAGCCTCTTTAATACAGTACCTTAAAAAAATGGAGCATCTGAGTAAAAAACATAAACCATTGTAATGATTTACTGACATCCAGATGTCAGCAGCATAAAAACACTTGCAGCCGAAGTTCCTATAGAGAATTTGAGTACCGTATCAAAATGAATATGCTAAATATTTATTTATTTATTTTATTCATTTTATAATGAGATACAACAAATAACATATATGTAATTGGAAACAATATATATATATATATATATATA
>JBBPBX010010657.1:19983-37732 GCA_038048925.1 Garcialebias charrua
TTATATTTAAAAATATATATAAAATGAAAGGTAGCAGAAGAAGAAAATATCTTATTAAATCTGCTCCTTATTTATCTAATAACAATTCAAACAAAATGTTCTATAAATAACAAAATAAGTAAATAACTCATTCAATTTTCAATTTACATATATTACTCATTAAAATACATTCATTTAGATTTGTTTAACAATTCGATTTTAACAAATACAAGGATTGATTTGGCTTCCTTAACATCCAATACATTTTTTATGTTATGCTTTCATGTGCATGCTTGAGATTGCTTCAGGGTAATGTACACACTTCAGTACTAGGGTTGATGGGAGCTAGGCTTCACTTTTACACAACCTTTCTGGGACTTCAAAGCGAGATTAAGGCGATGAAGAGCTAAAGCTCACTGCATAGCTGCAGTCCCCCCACTGAACTGAGCTGAGCTGCAGGGTATTGCAATCTTGTGTCTTTCTCCTGATGTCCCCATTTGGAAGAAAAAGTACGCTAAGTTTAGACATCAGAGAGAGGTCACCAACCTGACAAACCAAGAAAAACACAATTAAATTAACATTCCTTCATGGAAGGTATGGTAATTTTACTTGTCGCCTTACAAACCAATATTTTAAACAAAGATCACAGTGCTCAGAGTATGAGGTGTGGATGATGCTCAGCTACACACCATAGGTAGATATCTGTAATATTGATTCAGTTACAGCCATTTTACTATTTTTTGTGTGTGTGTTTTGTGCCATCTTGAATCAGGTTGAATCCTAAAGATAGTTGCAGATGCACAACCAGTGGTTCCAGTGTTTCATTAAAGTTCTTTAAAAAAATGCTGAAGCAGATGGCCAATTGTCCTGAGCCTTGTTCTGCTGGAGGTTTCTTCCTCATGACGGAGTTTTTCCTTTCCACTGTTGCATCTGTGCTCACTTAAGAAGGGAGACTGTGAGAATGTGAAAACTCGAAGCAATCTGCTGGCTGATAGATTAATATTTTATTTACTCTATATGAATGTTTCTGTTCATGTGCCCAGCTGAGATGACTTCTATTGTGAATTGGCGCTGTATAAATAAACTGAACTGAATTTAAAAGTACTGTACAGTATTTCACTGGCTCATTACATTTTTTGCTCATTGACAAACAAAGAAACACACTAGGCAGTTACACTACTGCCTGCCTTTTTATGGGAGTGGGTGATGAAAAAATAATCAAATTTCCTTACTAAACAGGAATGTTACACATGAGCGCAGTCATGGATTTTGATTAACCAAAAACAAAATTTAAATGTATTTATTTAACTTTATATAGCCAGGTTGGCAAATTGAGAATTAAGCATTTTCAGAAACGACACGTCCAAGAGGCAACGGACTCAATATATAAATAAATACAACCCCATTTTTGTCCAAGTTTGGACATTGTGTAAAATATACACATGAACATAATTCAGTGGTTTGTAAATCTTGTAAAGTAATTTTTATTCACAGTGGACCGTGTTTAAACTAGGAAATAGGACAACTTTTGCAAAAAATAAATAAATAAAAAAGTGATTTTAATGGCAGCAACAATAAAACAGTAAAAGTCGGAACAAGGGCAACAGAAGGCTGTAAAAGTAAGTGATACTAAAAAATCAGCTGGAGCAAAAATATTTACAACTAATTTAGTTAACTGATAACAAGCCAGTAAAAGGACTGGGTATAAAACGAGCAGGTCAAAGAGGCTAAATCTCTTAGAAGTAGTTTTTGCACACAAAAAAAAAAAAGTGTATACGTAGTTGAAAATTTTCAGACTGATGTTTAACTGAAAATTGTGAATAGTTTGAATATCCCTTTATCGTTTAGAATACCAACAAACGATTTCAAGAATTTGGGAAAAAAATCTGTGTGCAAAGGACAAGGCCTGTGTTGGATGCTTGTGATCTTTGGGCCCAGGCGGCAGCACCGATCTGACTCGAACATCACTGCACGGGCTCAGGAACTCTTCCACAAATCATCAGTTAGTTCACTGTGCCACATTGCTTAAAGCTCTATCATACAAAGAAGAAGCCATCCAGAAATATTTCACAACAACATGGCTTCAGAAGAGTCTGGGTGCTAAACTCTCATCATTTGAAAACATGTTCCACTCATCAACAAAAAGATGGCAAAGATAATCCAGAGTTGCTGAACAGCTGGAATGCTACGTCAGCCAAAAATGGTATAATATTCCCTTCCAAACACTCCAGCTGAGTAGCTCAGTACCAAGACATTTATATACTGATATTAAAAGAAGAGGAGATGCATTGTCACCATAAATGTCAAAATTTCATCTGCCTAAAAAATAAATAGTGTGATTTCTTAGTTGAAACATGTTTTATATGTTCCACTGTGAATAAACTATGAGATTTGTAAATAATTATGTTCCGTTTTCTTTATGTTTCATCGACATCCCACTTTTCATTGTAGTGATGCTTTGATGCACAGGCTCTAGCACTTTCTGTTAGGCAAACATTTTAATTAGAAATGAACAAGTGAACCAGCTCGATGATGAAACAGGTGAAGAATTTCAAGTTGCGTTCATTAGCCTCTGTCACAATGTCCCTGCTGTATAACTGCAGGCAGAATGGGTGGATTTGTACGAGGTCGTTCAGCCCCTTCATGAACTGTAAAGCTGCTGTCTCTCAACAGAGGCATTTCCTGGTATTCTGAGAAGTGCCCTGGACTCTGGGATGTGAGGGACTGAATAGAAAGTGAAGTTTCCTGAGAGAGGTTTATTCTGGCAGGGTGCACTATAACATACCCCTTGGCTCAGCCACAATAAAATCCAGATATTTGAGGTCGTAACCTGCTAATTACCTCAGTCCCAGAAGCGATGACATCCGTCTGTCAGTGCAACCCATGAAAGGGTCAGATAGAGAAGAAGTAGGCGATTTGGGGCCAGGAGAGCTCCGGCACCTTAGATGAAAGGTCGGTGTTATGGGTCTGCATCCCCTCACCTGGGATATTTCAGCACCCTGAAGGGACTTCTAGCCTCTTAGCTTTCAGCTTGTGTGTCATCCGGGGTTCAGCCAGGAGATCTGCACATCATTTCCCATGTCTGATAGCCATCTGCTCCTTGTCTCAGGCGTATTCCTCTATGCACGATCAAGGCCCTCTGCACCAGTTACAGATCAGTGATTTGCTCATGATGATATCCCTGAAACAGAGACATATCAAATTGTTTGCACAGGACAAAATGTGTGCAGTCTTGGACAGTATCATAAAAACATGACCACTATAGGAGCTACAAAGACATGAAGTTGATTATTAAGAGAAAAAATGAAGATCTAACATGTTATCAGATTCATAGTGAATTAAAAGTCGAACATCGTTTGATGGAATGTTGCACATTTTCTTTTATCCCACAGTCGTAAACTACAATCGTCTTGTGTTGAGAAATGACAGAATTATCACAGTTTTATTTAAAAAAAAATTAAAATAACATTGTGCGATATCACAAAATCTCACATGCTCTTCTAGTTCTCGGATGTATGTTGTACTGTAAACAACTCTCAGCAACCACCACGTCAAATTTTAGCTAAAAACCTTTAAAACTGGCTGAACTATAGTCATTTTTATGCCTAATCAGTTGTAGATGTACATCTACTCTACAAGGAACTTTATGCGAACCACCTCATCCATTACAAGAACAGTATTTCTCAAGCCAAATCCAGCTACTTCTCTGACATCATCAGTTCCAATGTTGGTAATTCAAAGATATTGTTCTCTCTCCTCCACCGTTCTGTCTCATCTCCTAACTCTCTACCCTCTCACATGGTTTCCACAGAATTCTACAACTCCCTGATGTCATATTTCAATGAAAAGGTTATTTCAATTCATAAACACCTTGGTCCAAATACTGCCCCCAGCATCCTTGTTGAACTCCCCCCTCCCTCCTTATTAACTACAAAGTGCATTTTGTATTACAGCATTTCTCCTATTACTTACTCATTACTGCCTTGACAGTTTTTAGGTGAAGATATATATTTAAGTTTTTAAAGGGAAAAACGCAAAATATGCAATATTTTCCATGAAGTATAAAGCTGCTGCTCCCTATCATCACTAACGATGATTTATCATGATTTATCATCACTAACATCATCCACTCCTCTCTAACCTCAGGCATTGTTCCCACAGCCTTCAAATCTGCTGCCATCACCCCCATCATCAAGAAACCAGGTCTTGACTTTACTAACTTCAATAATATTTGTCCGATCTCCAATCTGCCCTTCATCTCCAAGGTTCTTGAAAAAACTGTTGCTAGTCAACTTCACTCTCACCTGTCCAACAACAACATTTATGAAGAGTTTCAATCTGGATTTCGCCCCCACCATAGCACCGAAACAGCTCTAGTAAAAATTACTAACGACCTTCTTCTTGCTGCTGACTCTGGTCTTCTGTCCATCCTCATTCTTCTTGATCTAAGTTCTGCCTTCGACACCATCTGTCATTCTATCCTCCTCAACAGACTAACCTCCATTGGCATCTCAGGTACCCCGTTAGACTGGTTCAACTCCTATCTCTCTGACCGCACTCAATTCATTCAGCTTAAATCCTTCCGTTCCCAGTCTTCCCCTGTCTCCACGGGTGTCCCCCAAGGCTCTGTCCTCGGACCCCTCCTCTTCATCATTTACCTCCTTCCTCTAGGTCACATCTTCCGCAAATACGGCGTCCATTTCCACTGTTATGCTGATGACACACAGCTCTACTTGTCATCAAAACCTAACTCCACCCACCCACCCTCCATCCTCACCGACTGTCTCAATGAGCTAAATCACTGGTTTTCTAACAATTTCCTTCAACTAAACAGTAACAAAACAGAAATCATTCTTGTTGGTACCAAAAACTCTATTTCAAAATCAGAACATCTTCTCGTCCCCCTTAACAACTCTCTGCTATCCCCCTCCCCTCAGGTCAAGAGTCTCGGTGTCATCCTCGACACCACTCTCTCCTTCACTTCACACATCAACAATATTACTCGGTCTGCCTATTTCCACCTCCGTAATATTAACCGTCTCCGTCCTTCTCTCACACCCCGCTCCACAGCCATCCTGGTGCACAGTCTTGTGACTTCCCGTATTGACTACTGCAACTCCCTTCTCTACGGCCTCCCCAACAAATCTCTCCACAAGTTACAGATGGTCCAGAACTCAGCTGCCCGTGTCATCACTCAAACCTCCTACTATAACCACATCACTCCTGTCCTGCAGCAGCTCCACTGGCTCCCGGTTAAATCACGCATCATCTTCAAAATTCTACTCCTCACGTTCAAAGCTATCCACAACCTTGCCCCTCCTTATCTATCTGACCTCCTACAAATCTCCATCCCATCACGCTCTCTCAGATCCTCCTCTTCGCTACATCTCCATGTACCCTCTGCCCGCCTCTCCACCATGGGGAGCAGGGCCTTCACCTGCTCTGCCCCTCACCTCTGGAACGCTCTACCGCCAGACCTTCGAAACACCACCTCCCTTTCTCTGTTCAAGACAGCCCTGAAAACACATCTCTTTAGACTAGCTTATCATTAACTTTACTAAATGTATTTTTATTATTTTGCATTTTATAATCTTTATTTATTTTATATTTCAATTTATTCTCTTGATGTCTGCACTGTGCTTGTTGTTTGTTTTTACACAATCTCTATGTTTCTTGCTGTGAAGTGTCCTTGGGTGTCCTGAAAGGTGCTTTTAAATAAAATTATTATTATTATTATTATTATTATTATTATTATTATTATTATTATTATTATTATTATTATTATTATTATTATTATTATTATTATTATTATTATTATTATTATTATACCCCTCCCTGGGCTGCCACCTTACCGTGGTGGAGGGGTTTGAGTGTCCCAATGATCCTAGGAGCTATGCTGTCAGGGGCTTCATGCCCCTAGAAGGGTCACCCAAGGCAGACAGGTCCTAGGTGAGGGATCAGACAAAGTGCAGCCCAAAAACCCCTATGATGAGTACAATTAATGGACTAAGTTTTCCCTCGCCCGGACGCGGGTCACCGGGGCCCCACTCTGGAGCCAGGCCCGGAGGTGGGGCACGCTGGCGAGCGCCTGGTGGCCGGGCTTTTACCCATGGAGCCCGGCCGGGCACAGCCCGAAGAGGAGACGTGGGTCCCCCTTCCCATGGGCTCACCACCTGTGGGAGGGGCCAAAGGGGTCGGGTGCAATGTGAGATGGGTGGCGGCCGAGGGCGGGGACCCTGGCGGTCTGATCCTCGGCTACAGAAGCTGGCCATTGGGACATGGAATGTCACCTCTCTGGTGGGGAAGGAGCCTGAGCTAGTGTGTGAGGTTGAGAGGTTCCGACTAGAAATAGTCGG
Organism: Garcialebias charrua; assembly: GCA_038048925.1. Taxonomy (NCBI): domain Eukaryota; kingdom Metazoa; phylum Chordata; class Actinopteri; order Cyprinodontiformes; family Rivulidae; genus Garcialebias; species Garcialebias charrua. The sequence continues at coordinate 26,319 of JBBPBX010010657.1, forward strand.
ACTCACCTCAACGCATGGCTCTGGCTCTGGAACCAGTTTCCTTGAGAGGGGTTGGACACTCTTCCACTCTGGAGTTGCCCCTGGTGAGAGGCGCCGAGCAGGAGTGGGCATACTGGTTGCCCCCCATCTTGGTGCCTGTACGTTGGGGTTCACCCCGGTGAACGAGAGGGTAGCCTCCCTTCGCCTACGTGTGGGGGGACGGGCTCTGACTGTTGTTTGTGCCTATGCACCAAACGGCAGCTCAGACTACCCACCCTTTTTGGAGTCCTTGGAGGGGGTATTGGAGAGTGCGCCTCCTGGGGACTCCCTTGTTCTACTGGGGGACTTCAACGCTCACGTGGGCAATGACAGTGAGACCTGGAGGGGTGTGGTTGGGAGGAACGGCCCCCCTGATCTGAACCAGAGTGGTGTTCTGTTATTGGACTTCTGTGCTCGTCATGGATTGTCCATAACGAACACCATGTTTAAGCATAAGGGTGTCCATATGTGCTCTTGGCACCAGGACACCCTAGGTCGCAGTTCGATGATCGACTTTGTTGTCGTCTCATCTGATCTGCGGCCGCATGTCTTGGACACTCGGGTGAGGAGAGGGGCGGAGCTGTCTACTGACCACTACCTGGTGGTGAGTTTGCTCCGATGGTGGGGGAGGATGCCGGTCAGACCTGGCAGACCCAAACGTATCGTGAGGGTCTGCTGGGAACGTCTGGCAGAGTCTCCCGTAAGACGGAGCTTTAACTCCCACCTCCGGGAGAGCTTTGAACACGTTCCGAGGGAGGCGGGGGACATGGAGTCCGAGTGGGCCGTGTTCCGCGCCTCTATTGTCGAGGCAGCTTATCGGAGCTGTGGCCGCAAGGTTGTTGGTGCCTGTCGAGGTGGCAACCCTCGAACCCGGTGGTGGACACCGGCAGTGAGGGATGCTGTCAGGCTGAAGAAGGAGTCCTATTGGGCCTTTTTGGCTTGTGGGACCCCGGAAGCAGCTGATAGGTACCGGCAGTCCAAGCGGCATGCGGCTCGGGTGGTTGCTGAGGCAAAAACTCGGGCGTGGGAGGAGTTCGGAGAGGCCATGGAGAATGACTTCCGTACGGCTTCGAGGCGATTCTGGTCCACCATCCGGCGTCTCAGGGGGGGAAAGAGGTACGAGACCAACACCATTTATGGTGGAGGTGGCGTGCTGCTGACCTCAACTCGGGATGTTGTGAGTCGGTGGGCGGAATACTTCGAAGACCTCCTCAATCCTACTGGCACGTCTTCCACTGAGGAAGCAGAGCCTGGGGACTTTGGGTCGGGTTCTCCGATCTCTGGTGCTGAGGTCGCCGAGGTGGTTAAAAAGCTCCGCGGTGGCAAGGCTCCGGGGGTGGATGAGATTCGCCCGGAGTTCCTTAGGGCTCTGGATGTTGTAGGGTTGTGTTGGCTTACGCGACTCTGCAATATCGCGTGGACATCGGGGGCAGTTCCCTTGGATTGGCAGACTGGGGTGGTGGTTCCCCTATTTAAAAAGGGGGACCGTAGGGTGTGTTCCAACTATAGGGGGATCACACTCTTAAGCCTCCCTGGTAAGGTCTATTCAGGGGTTCTGGAGAGGAGGGTCCGTCGGATAGTCGAACCTCGGATTCAGGAGGAGCAGTGTGGTTTTCGTCCTGGTCGTGGAACACTGGACCAGCTCTACACCCTCAGCAGGGTCCTGGAGGGTGCGTGGGAGTTTGCCCAACCAGTTTACATGTGTTTTGTGGACTTGGAGAAGGCATTCGACCGCGTCCCTCGGGGGGTTCTGTGGGGGGTACTCCGGGAGTATGGGGTACCAGGCCCTTTGATAAGGGCTGTTAGGTCCCTGTACGACCGGTGTCAGAGCTTGGTCCGCATTGCCGGCAGTAAGTCAGGCTCGTTTCCGGTGAGAGTTGGACTCCGCCAAGGTTGCCCTTTGTCACCGATTCTGTTCATAACTTTTATGGACAGAATTTCTAGGCGCAGCCAAGGTGTTGAGAGGATCCGTTTTGGTGACCTTAGAATCGCTTCTCTGTTTTTTGCAGATGATGTGGTCCTACTGGCTTCATCAGTTCGTGATTTACAACTTTCACTGGAGCGGTTTGCAGCCGAGTGTGATGCGGCCGGGATGAGGATCAGTTCCTCCAAATCCGAGGCCATGGTCTTGAGCCGGAAAAGGGTAGCATGCCCTCTCCGGGTCGGGGAGGAGGTCCTGCCCCAAGTGGAGGAGTTTAAGTATCTCGGGATCTTGTTCACGAATGAGGGAAAACTGGAGCGTGAGATCGATAGGCGGATAGGTGCAGCGTCCGCAGTGAAGCGGGCGCTGTACCGGTCTGTCGTGGTGAAGAGAGAGCTGAGTCAAAAGGCAAAGCTCTCAATTTACCGATCGATCTACGTTCCCACCCTCATCTATGGTCATGAGCTTTGGGTTATGACCGAAAGAACAAGATCTCGGATACAAGCGGCTGAAATGAGTTTTCTCCGCAGGGTGGCTGGACTCTCCCTTAGAGATAGGGTGAGAAGCTCAGTCATCCGGGAGGGACTCGGAGTAGAGCCGCTGCTTCTCCACATCGAGAGGAGCCAGTTGAGGTGGCTCGGGCATCTGGTTAGGATGCCTCCTGGACGCCTCCCTGGTGAGGTGTTCCGGGCATGTCCCACCGGGAGGAGACCCAGAGGAAGACCCAGGACGCGCTGGAGGGACTATGTTTCTCGGCTGGCCTGGGAACGCCTTGGGATTCCCCCGGAGGAGCTGCTCCAAGTGGCTGGGGAGAGGGAAGTCTGGGCCTCCCTACTTAGGCTGCTACCCCCGCGACCCGACCCCGGATAAGCGGAAGAAGATGGATGGATGGATGGATGGATGGATGGATGGATGGATGGATGGATGGATGGATTATTATTATTATTATTATTATTATTATTATTATTATTATTATTATTATTATTATTATATTATTATCTACTGATGACTTTCTGAAAATCCAGTCAGTGTTTCATGAACAATTTTAACAGACTTTGTCACTTGTTATTGGCAAAGTTATAATTGTAGATTTATCACTTTAGCACTCAGGGTGTGAATTGGGTATGAGTCTCAACTACTTCCACAACATAGTTTAGCTCAATGTCAGTCAAACTGACTGTGTTGTAGACATTTTTGTGTTTTCTACAGTTTCCTGTGGTGGCCATCTTGAACTGGGTTAGTTTTGATTTGATTTGATTTGATGTTTATTCATTCATTTTAAAAGAACAATACAAGACAGTTTCATCAGATACAAGAATACAAGTAGGATAAAATGAAGGGAGCAGAAAGAAGATGAAATCTTATTATATCTGCCCCTTATTTCACATTGTTCAACCAATGATAACCTTCAAACTACATCACAGAATGAATAATTCAACTTAATTTTTCTAACTGTAATACACAAACTACATCACAAAATGAATAATTCTACTTAATTTTAAACATACTGTACTTTAAACATACTTTCTGAAAGTTTTACTAAAATGAGACAAATTTGCACGCACAGACAGAAAAAAAAACACCCATCGCCCGCTGTTTGAGGAGCGGTGTTATAAATCTGTGAAGTCGAATGATACTGAGCTCAAAAGTTAAATCAAGTTGACCAGAGATGGTGTGGACCACCTAAAAAGCCCTACTTGCACACCGCCCCTGGGAAAACTGGGAGGACGCATTTGTAGCGAGGGGTGTGCGCATGCGCGTTCGCTGGGAGAGGAGAGGAGAGAAGTTTCTCCACAAGTTCCTTGCGGCGAAGTTCCTGTGATAAAAACTAATGGGTCGAAACACGAAAAGGAGAACCTTATCTGCGCGGTGAGACACAGTTGGACGCTTTTCTCCGCGTTGTTATTGCTTTTTGCTCTTTTCTTTGGAAAAACTGTAGCGGCCAACAACAGGTGAGTCACTTGATTCAGAGATGATCAAATGATCTGTTCTTAAATGGAGTTTTTAAAAAAAAATCAGTTTCATAACTTGAGCTTTATCAGCTGACGAGACTCTGCTTCTTTTACCAACATGAACAAGAAAATGAAGATGTTTTTTCTTTATTTAAATGTGAATATTAGCGGACACCTACTAATCTGTTTAACCTTGTTTTTGTTCAGTGTTTTTAAGCGATAAGAGTCATTACATTAAGTTATTTATTTTAATATTTTAAGATCATAATTTCATGTCAGGCTGCTGAGCATTGTGCGCTCATGCGGAGCTCGGCGCATCTTCTCCAGAGCTGCAGCTCTCCTGAAGGAGACAGAGCTTCAGAGGAAGTGTTGTAGCAGCAGGACACACACACACACACACACAAAGTGCGCAACCAACCAGACACATTTCTGCGTGATTCCTATGCTGAAGGATGATGCTGAAGAAGCTGAACTTGCTCAAATTAAAATGAACTGAAAGCAGCTCACAAAGCTAAAACTAACAGCTAAAGGCCAGCAGAACATCAGCTAAAGTTAGAGAAACTGAAAGCTTAAATGAGCAACGCTTTAGCTAAAATTGGAAAAAGTTAGAAATCTATTAGGGGAGTGGTGGCGCAGAAGGTGGGCCTGTGATCGGAAGGTTGTCGGTTCAACTCCCTAGATGGCAGCTCTCTGCTCCACACTGCTTGGTGGTCCGTGCTGTATAGCGACCCCTGAAGGAGGGAGCAACCGAAAGAAAAAGCTAAAATTATCAAAACAGAAGAAAAAAAAAAATCAAGAGTAAATAAAAGCTAAAATGATAAATAAAAGTTTAAATTAGCTTAATAATAGCTAAAAGCTAAAATTAGCAGAATATTTGCTAAAAGGTAAAAAAATCAAAACAGTATCTAAAAGTTACACAAAAGCAAAAAGCAACAAATAAAAGCTAAAATGAGACATGTAAAAGTTTAAATTATTAACAGTAGCTAAAATTAACAGAATATTAGCTAAAAGCTAAAAAGCAAAACGGTAGCTAAAAGTTACATGGCTGAACAAAAGCTAAAAGCAACAACTAAAAGCTAAAATGAGATACAAAAATGTTAAAATTAGCTTAACAGTAGCTAAAAGTTACATGGCTGAACAAAAGCTAAAAGCAACTAAAAGCTAAAATGAGATATGTAAAAGTTTTAATTAGCTTAACAGTAGCTAAAATTAACAGAATAGGCTATTAGCTAAAAGCAAAAAAGCAAAACAGTAGCTAAAAGTTACACATGGCTGAAAAAAAGCTAAAAGCAACAACTAAAAGCTAAAATGAGATACAATTAAATGTTAAAATTAGCTTAACAGTAGCTAAAAGCTGAAATTAGCAGAATATTAGCTAAAAGCTAAAAAGCAAAACAGCTAAACGTTACACATAGCTAAACAAAAGCTAAAAGTACCAACCAAAAGCTACAATTTGCTTAACAGTAGCCAATAAAGAAAATTATCTAAGCTAATAATAATAATAATAATAATAATAATAATAATAGAATAGTAAAACAAAAACTAAAAGCTAAAACTGACAGAACATTGGCTAAAAGATCAAATTTGGTAATCAGTAGCTAAAAGCTGAAATAAGCAGAACAAAAGCTTGAAGTAAGAACCAGCAGTACAGTAACTAAAAGCTAAAACTAGCTAAATGTTAGCTAAATGCTAAAATTGGCAGTATAGCTGCTAAAAGTTAATTTAGCAAAACAGTAGGTAAACGCTAAAAATAAAATGGGAGAAAGAGCACTGTGTTTTCAAGTAGAGATATCAGTGCATTTCTGTTAGACCAAAAATTCAAATAAGGTCAAAATAATTCAAAAAGTATAAAAGTTATGGAGTCTAAAGTCATAGCCATGTAGTGCTAAACAAGATGAACATTGCCATGTCAAAGTGGCCGAAATAACTGAAAGTAAGCTGAAGTACCCAGTAGTAGGTCCAACAATTGTATGAAAGAGACACAACATAACCAGGAACACAAATGTGTGAACGCTGAGTCAGCATTTAAACATGTATGTGCAATAAGCCCAGTCGCCTTTAGGATGCTACTCTACATAATAAGGATGGAATATTTCAAGTTCTGTGAAGATACAGACCATTCATCTCTCAGATTTGTGGTTAACGTTGCATCTTTCCATACCTTTGGTGTTTCCATAATGTGTAATTGGAAAGTGCATGGTGGGAGGTGTGTGTGTGTGTGTGTGTGTGTGTGTATGCAATGAGGTGAAACTGAACAGGATGGGACAAGCTGTTCAAACAACCCACATGTGTGGAGAACTCATCTTGCCTACCTTGTACTTTTCTTAAAACAAATAAAATAAAATCCTTGATCTTCCAGTGGATGTTGAAGTACTTGCCCCGTTACAGACATTGAGCTAAAAATTAAAATGGTAGTAGCTGAGAGTAATTAACAACACATACTCTGAGCGTGGGTATTTCTGAAGATCTCACAGAGCTGCACGAGAAAGCACACAACATTTACAAGACTCAGTGAAAACAGCCACACCTCTGTCCCTTCTCATCATAAAATGTTCTTTTAATTATGAAGGGCAGCAGGCTACAGAAGACCATTGCATTCATCCAAAAATAATAATAATAATTGACTCAGAATCTCATAATTATCAGAATCAGAATCAGATTTATTGGCCAAGTACAGTATGTTGACACACACAAGGAATTTGTTTCCAGCTGTTCGTGTCTCTAAAAAATGCTAAAAAGAATGGTAAAAAGAAATGGTAAAAAAAAAATGCTAAAAAATAGTACACAATAGAAATAGTACACAATATACAGAAAGATCCACATACAATATTCACATAGGGGTTGTGAAAGAGGCTGAATGGGTTATGAGATCTTATCTCATAATTATGAGATAATATCTCATAATTATGACATCTTATCTCATAATTATGAGATATTATCTCATAATTATGAGGAAAAGATGTAATAATTATGTCATCTTATCTCATAATTATGAGATAATATCGACATAATTATGAGATAATATCGACATAATTATGAGATAATATCTACATAATTATGAGATCTTATGTCATAATTATGAGATAAGATGTTATAATTATGAGCTAGATCTCATAATTAGGAGATAAGATGTCATAATTATGAGATAAGATGTCATAATTATGAGATAGTATCTCATAATTATGACATCTTATCTCATAATTATGACATATTTTCCTCATAATTATGAGATAATATCTCATAATTATGAGATAAGATGTCATAATTATGAGATAATATCTTGCATATATGTGTCTTGAGATATCTCATAATTATGACATATTTTCCTATTTTCATAATTATGAGATCCTGATCTCATAATTATGAGATAGTATCTCATAATTATGACATAAGATCTCATAATTATGAGATAGTATCTCATAATTATGACATAAGATCTCATAATGATGAGATCCTGATCTCATAATGATGAGATCATGAGTCAATTTTTTTTATTTATTTAGTGAATGCAATGCTCAATGAATTCTAGACTTTGATGATGAATCATGGGATATGAAGTCAGGCTAACAGTGAAAGGTGTCAGGTGAGTTGCATTGCCTTTGCGTTAACTATTTTCTGATCAGCAATGCCTCCGATGACATGTATGTTTTGTGTCTTGGATTTAGCGCTTGACCTTTGTCCAAGAGGAAGCACTTTGGATAAAGTTGTCGTTGCAGCAGCACCTCCTGCTCTCCTCCTGTCTCCTCATCCCTCCAACAACCCGGCAGCCTTTATGCACATCAGCCTGACTGTGGCTATCAAGGAGTCTCGTGCCTTTCATGGAACCACAGCGGCCGTCGCTGCTGTAACCCCTGACGCTGTGGAAGCGTCAGCCATGGAGTCACGTCAAGTCCTGGTTGCCCCTCCGCCACCCCCGCCTCCTCCTCCACCTCCGCCACCACCAGTAACCTCTTCGCCTTTTAGCCGAGCGGAGAGTGTCGGTCAGAGTCGGCTGAGGAAGCTGAACTGGGAGCGCATCCCCAAAGAGAAGGTGGAGGGGAGGAAGAGCGTGTGGACCGGGGCTGCTCCCGGCGAGGACGAGTTCCCCATAGACCTCCATTCCCTGGATGAGCTGTTCGGTCAGAAGGACAGCGAGCCGAGGGTCAGGACGGGCACCGTGAGGCGGCGGTCTGCCCTGCTGCGCTGCAGATCTCCTCAAAACAGTCCTGAAGAGGTCAGACCACGGGGATGGTAAAAACAAAGTGTTCTCTCCATGCTCTTTCCCTTACATCTCCTCATTCTCTGCCTCGTTACAGATTTCCCTGCTGGATTCCAAACGGAGCATGAACATTGGAATATTCCTACGGCAGTTCAAAATGTACGTCTCTTATCAGTTTTGACACAACCGGTCAATTAAAACATCCAAAGTTTTACGCTAATCAAAGGTGAAGGTCGACCAGTTGTTTGTAATTTGAACACTTTTGGAGCGTTGACCTTTTTTTTTTTAACAACGCAATCATTTTAAAGGTCCACTGACACCATCTTACAAATTTGCATAAAATGATAGAAGATATATATCTTTTATCATTCAACTATGTTCGTTTTTGCAAACAAAATGATAAAATAATGAAAATTCCTTCCAAACTGAGTTTAAAGTTAAAAACCGCGTTTCTCTCTGAAAAATCCGACTACAAGCGAATGCAACATCTAGGAGAAATAACGTCTTTAGAACGCCCCATATAAATATTCATGGCGAACAAGAAATAAAACAACAAAATTATCAATCTAAGTTAAGATTTGAGCTATTTGTCTTTAGTTTTGGAAGCAGGAAGTTAGATGAGCAGAAACAACAGGTTCTAATTTAGGTCTGCACCGTATGTATTTGACTCTTACCTGTTCAGGAAACAGGGAGCTCAGTCCGAGGGGAGGCAGCTTTATTTATTCCATTTTTGACGAAGGTCTTACATCTTTTGGGAAAGTGAAAAGGCTCACTTGTTCACTGATGATATTAGAACACCCAAATGCAACATAACCGCCATTTTTAAAGTTATTTAAAAAAAGGCGATCTGGCAGAGAATGCATTATGCGTTAATGACAGACGAAGACTGAAGGTCCTGCTTCCTACGTCACAAATGTTGCATTCGCTTGTAGTTGGATTTTTCAGAGAGAAACGTGGTTTTTAATTTTAAACTCAGTTTGAAAGGAATTTTCATTAATTTATCATTTTGTTTGCAAAAACGAACATAGTTGAATTATACAAGATACCGGTATATATGTTCTATCACTTTATGCAAATTTGTAAGATGATGTCAGTGGACCTTTAAGACATTAATCTTGGTTCTGTGAAAAAGGTTAATTGGTATTTTTTTCATGCTTTGACCCCATTAAGGTTAAGTAATCGCCTCTGAATGTGATCAAGAACTGCTGCCGTGCTTCCAACAAATTGGTGCCATTTAATGGCGTTGGACTTTTTGTCCAAATCAATCAAGACTAAAAGCTCATTTCGAGGGCAACCAACTTCACTCTGGAGAATTACGCCCTGGGGAACAGTACCAGTACCCCCATCAAACTGAACCGTGAAAAAGAGCCACATGGTACAATGTGGGGCAGCATCACAAGCGTTAAGTCCAAACAAGAAGTGTTTTGTAGGGGAGGTAGCACCCTGAGCAGCTGGGGTTTTAAGGAGGGTGATGAGTGACGTTTCAGAGCTGACACCTGCTGACGCCCATAAAGAGTGTCAAACCTTAAAGTCCCCCCACATGTTGAGAGAGACCCTGGTGGTTTATCTGTTTCAGGAATCCCCGCAAAGCCTCCTTCATGTGTCTGTTTTAAACAAAGCTGTACTTATTGTAATGAAACAGAGCTGTTTCATAACCATTAGGGCTCATTACCTTTGGCTCGTTTATGTATAACATTATGCAAAGTCCGCTCCACAAAGAGTGGACAAACATCAGTCCAGGGTTACAAAATCGATGTGCCATCGTAAGAGCCTCAACCGGTTTCTTCTTCCAGACTAGATTTGTTGAGACTTGTAGCGAAAGCCTTTATGTGAAAAGAGTCGCTTCTGTACACAAGCATTTGTCTTGTCGGAGAGCTTATTTGCTCGCTGTCAAAAGCGACACGGCGACTGCTTTTAAATGGGGCCGCAGTTTAAACAAAATCCAGTTTTTTGTTTTCCCTGTCTGAGTGGAGACTTCAAAATCATTTCATTTTGAGGCCTTTATGCAACATGGCGCTCTGTGCTTTGTTCCCAAGCGGTGTTTCCGTTTGGATAGGAAGTTCTTCAGAAAATGATTTGTTCTTAGGATGCTTCAGATGTGTTTAACTGCTGGTGTCAGATGATAAAATACGGATGTAAACGGGGAGCTATGAAGGAGGAGAATTGGTTTGAGAATAAAGGAAACTCACCGCAGTATGATGGCATACTAGATGAAGGGTAATGAAATAGAACAATAACTAGAGAAATTGCATTTCCTGCAAAAAAATACAGTGTGAATGCTTACTGCAGAAGAACTTGCTGAAAAGCAGCTGAAATTTGCTTTAAAAAATGCTGAAATGTAGCTGAAATGGAAGAACAGTAGCAGAAGAAAGCAGAAAGAACACATATCGGCAGAATTAGGTTTAAATAAGCAGAAATGAGCAAAAAAAGAGAAAGAAATTAGCTTACAAAAGCTAAAATTAGCCTGAAAAATTTTAAAAGCTAAAAAGGCAGAAAGAAGCTTAAACAGTTTAAGCTTAAACAGAAGGAAGTGGAAGGAGCTGAAATGAGCAAAAAAAAATTGGAATTAGCTGAAAAAGTAAATTTAGTACAAAAATAGCTAACTCGTAGCTTAAATAGCACAAAAAGCTGAAATTAACAGGAATAAACTGAAAGGAGCATAAAAAGCTGAAATTAAAAAGAAGCTAATTAGGCTGAAATAGCAGAAATCACCACAAAAGCTTGAATTTATCTGAAAAGAGCTGAAATTAGCTAAAAAATGATAAAAAGCTTGCTGAAAAGTTAGAACAAGCTTAAATTAGCAGAAGAAAGTAGAAAGAACATGTTTGCCCATTTAGGCTGAAAGAGGCAGAAATGAGCACACACAAAAAAGGAAATTATCTGAAAAAAGCTGAAATTGGCAAAAAAGGGAAAAAAAACTTCTGAAAAGTACCGGTAGCTAAAATGGCAGAAAGGAGCTCAAGTTACCAGAAGAAAGTGGAGAGATAATATTTTTGCTGATTTAGGCTGAAAAATGTTGAAATTAGTGCCAAAAAATGTGGAATTAACTGAAAAAGCTGAAATTAGCATAAAAACAGCTGAATAGTAGCTGAAATAGCAGTACAAGCTGAAACGTGCAGAAATAAGCTGAAAGGAGCATAGAAAGCTGAAACCGACAGAAAGAAGTTAGACGAAGCACAAAAAATGTTGTAATTAGCAGAAAAATCCTCAACGGAGCATGAAACAGCTGAAAAACTGCTCAAATGAGCTGAAAGTAGCTGAAAAAAGTTTAAATTTGCACAAGGAAGCTGAAAGAAGCTGAACCGAAACAAAATGTAAACACATT